>PDHQ01000107.1:0-24501 GCA_003339415.1 Ophiocordyceps camponoti-saundersi (nom. inval.)
CCTCCCCCCTTTCTCTCTCTCTCTCTCTCTCTCTCTCTCTCTCTCTCATATATATATATATATATATATACATCCAACCTCCATTCATTCATTCATCTATCCATTCATCTATTCGTCCATCCGTCCATCCGTTCATCCTTACATCACGGAATCAGTCAACAAATCATGCTGTCATACACCTTCACCATCATCACCACCACCACCCTCCTCCTCCTCACCCTCGTCCTCGGCGACAACAAAGAAGCCCTCCTCCTCACCGGCACACAAGACCGATACCCCGCAACGACCTTCGCACCACTCTTCAACATCGTCATCAACGTCACCAACCAAGCCGACGACTTCTCCCCCCCAATCCACGGCTCGTACGTCACAAACTTCCACCTCGGCTCCGGCTAGGAGCTCGTCGGCCAGACTGCAGACAAGAGCAGAGCACGCGTCTTCCACCTCAACGGCACGACCAGAGACGACGCCACCATCGTCTCCAACTTTGAACCTGGGGGATACTTGCCATATGGTCTCAGACTGCTCAAAGCCCATGCAAGTCTTCTTCCCGGGCCGGGCGAGAGTGACGTCGTCATCTCCCACCCGCAAGAGCATGCTTTCGCCTTCGTAAGGCCCGATGCCTGGTTGGCGTGCAAGGAGACGCTCGCCCAGCTCGGCGACAGAGAGTACGTTTTGTTGAAGAACGTGGCAGACGTGTGCGAAGACCCGCCCGACGCATCTCAGATTCCCGAGAACTGCATCGCCGTGAGCCTCTTACCGCAGTGCTCCTTCGTCAAGGGGGTGTCTGATGTCTTGCATTTCATCGGCCTTCGCCAATTCGAATCCATGGTCCAGGCTCGATGTTATCGCAATATCGGCGCCATCCGGTGGTCAAAGTTCGGCTCAAGATACGCCTGATACGACGAAAGCCTGATGTTGGAGACGGGCTGGGTTCAGTCTGGTGGAAATGAATAGGGGAGCGGACCGGAGAGGGCGGAAGGGAGAGAGGGCTGAGACTGAAGCTGGAGCTGAAGCCTTGACGCTTTTGTTGTTCCCTGCAATCATCGTCATCGACATGGTTAGAGTCAATTATTGTTATGACGTAGAATTATCTCTCTCTCTCTCTCTCTCACAGTCACAGTCACTTAAATGACAGTACATACGTACCTAGGCATCGTCAATCAACTCAGTCAAGTCATATCAAGATGCCAACCACGTGACACCATCTTTATCAGATCCCTCAGCCTCGCCTCGCCTCCGTCCCCGGTGAACGAGGCTGAAGAAGCACAAATCCTACCCTCCCCCTCACCGACAAATCAGCCACAACCCTCGGTTCCCCCTCAAATAACCCGATGAGAACAAGCCCATCGAGAATTTTCTTCTTGCTCAACTCCTGCTCTCAAGCTCGAATACGCATCCTTGCCACCAAGCGCCCTTCTCCCCACCGGAAAAACATCACAACCATGTCCAAACCACTTACCCTGGCCGACATCACCGACGGCCGTAGCAGTGACGAGGCCCGTCTCGTGACCGACTGCTCGCCCGAGGACCTCGCCGAGCCTTTCTGCCAGTTCATGCGTGAGAACCCTACCGTCTGGCATGTGGCCGAGTACTTTAAGAAGAAGCTTTCGGAGAGAGGCTTTAGCGAGGTGAACATTGCCCCCCCCCCCCCCCTTATCCAGGCTTCGAGTGAGAAGGATATAGATATATGAAGAGAGAGGATCTAGACTCACTCCTTCATCTTCATCCATCTAGCTTTCCGAACGAGATGACTGGACCGGAAAGATGAAGCCGGGAGGGAAATACTACGTCGTCCGCAACGGAAGCTGTCTCGCCGCCTTCACCGTCGGCCAAGCCTACCGTCCAGGAAACGGCTTCGCAATGGTCGGTTCACACATCGACGTGCTTACCGCCCGCCTCAAGCCCATCAGCACACTACCCAACAAGGCGGGCTACCTCCAGCTCGCCGTCGCGCCCTATTCCGGAACGCTGAGCCACACGTGGTGGGATCGCGACCTCAGTCTCGGCGGTCGCGTCATCGTCTCCGACAAAGCCTCCTCCACCACTTCCGTCCGTCTCGTCAATCTGGACTGGCCCGTTGCCAGGATTCCTACGCTGGCCCCGCACTTTGGCGCCGGTGGTTTCGGCGATGTTAACAAGGAGACGCAAGCTGTGCCCATCATCGGTCTGGCCGACGTCGTGGCGGAAGATGGAAACGAGGACGGAAAGGAAGATGGGAAGAAGAAGGCGGAGAAACCGCTTGGCCCGGAAGGCTCCTTCGTCAACGGCCAGCCTCGTCGTCTCGTTCAGCTGGTCGCTGGTCAGCTGGGTCTCAAAGACGCCTCTGAGATCGTAGCCTGGGATCTCGACCTCTACGACAGCCAACCGGCTCAGCGGCTGGGCCTGGATCGCGAATTCATCTCTTCCAGCCGCCTTGACGACCAGCTCTGTTCCTGGTCCGCCATGATGGCCCTCATGACGGCCGAAGACGACGCGAAAGCAGGCCACGTCCGACTCGTCGCCCTCTTCGACAACGAGGAAATCGGCTCCCTTCTCCGACAGGGTGCACGCTCCAATTTCCTCCCGCTGCTCGTCGAACGCAGCATCGAAGCCTTGTCATCTTCATCATCTTCATCTTCTACATCATCTTCATCCAACAAAGCCAGCCTCCTAGGCCAAACCTACGCGAAATCCTTCCTCCTCTCCGCAGACGTAACCCACGCCGGAAACCCAAACTTCCTAGGCCACTACCTCGACAAGCACGTCCCCCGCCTCAACGTCGGCCCCGTAATCAAGACCAACTCCAACGGAAGCAACACCACGGACGCCGTGTCCGACGCCCTCCTCCGCCGCGTCGCCTCCCTATGCGGCTCGACCCTGCAGCGCTTCCAGATCAGGAACGACTCCCGCAGCGGGGGCACCATCGGCCCCGCCCTCTCCAGCGCCATGGGCGTCCGCTCCGCCGACGCAGGCATCCCCCAGCTCGCCATGCACTCGCTGCGGGAGATGACCGGCTCCTTGGACCCGGGTCTCGGATTTCGCTTCTTCAAGGGCTTCCTTGAGCATTGGGAGAAGGTCGATGCTGAGTGGGAGCATTGAATTAGGTTTTTGGAAACACCTTTGTCTTCTTGGTTTGTTATATGTATGCCATATGGACAGGAGTGTATCTCTACTACAGCTCATCCACCTTCTGTATATACACACTTACACACATCACCTAAACACGTATATGCGCGAAGCTATGCCTTGAAAGTCACATGGTGAGAAGCACGCCTGACAAGCCACATTGGAAGAGAAAGGAGAAGAAAAAAAATCCCAGCGCTCAATACGGCCGAATCAGGAGCCGGGCCGTTCCGGTCCACGCTTGGCATGCTGCTCACCGAGTCGGTTCAGGGGATGGTCCGCGGCGAGGCCGACCCTACCCTGTTCCTCGTCGTCGTCATCGTCGTCATCGTCATCGTCGTCCTCGAACCCATCACCGTATCCGTCGGCGGTAGCGGCGCCCCTGTCGCCCGACGCGCGAACAGAGGGGGGCTTGCGTCTCTTCACAAAGTCTTGCGTATGCGCCGAAGCCAGTCTCCGGGAGAGAGAGCCGCGAAGGATGGGTTCGGTGCGCCGTCTAATCGCCTCCGGAGAGCTAGCCACGGCCGACGAGCGGGCGCCGCCGTGCTCCTCCCCTTGCTGCTGTTGCTGCTGCCGTTGCTGCGGCGACGGCTGCGGCTGCAGATCCTCGGTCACCTGGCCGACGGGGCTGAGGTCTTCACTGGCTCGGTCCATCAGGGGCTCGATGTGATAGGGCAAGGGCACGTCGCGCGATGCCTTGTACTGAGCCACATTGGCGCAGTGCTCGTTCTCGACTCGGAAGAGTGCCCAGAGGCCACGCCGTAAGACTTCGGTGAGGGATACGAGAAAGGAAACAATGGTCGAGTGCTGCGTGTTATGGGTAAAGATGGCGTAGAATATCCAGCTGAATCGCAGCACGGGGTCCAGCACCATGACAGCGTAGTAGGGCCAGCGCCACTTCAGAGCCAAGATATCGCGCAGAAACGGGTGCCGCGAATGAGTCTGCAAGAGGGAAAAATCCATAAACAAGTCCCAGACAGCTTCGCCGACGATCGTCAGTGTCAACCGCCCGAGTCAAGCCACGGGTCTGTCCGAGTAGAAGAGACTCACAGGTGTAGACGCCGTTAATGGTGGCCACGGCAATGAAGAGGCCCAGGTTGGTTTGGGAGCCGTCAACTCTGTAGAGCGACAACATGACATAGGTGCCAATAGTCATGGCATACTTGCCCCCGTTGACCAGGTGTGGAAAGACGTTGCACGTGTCCCGATATCGTCGGAGGCATTGAAGTAGCCGCCAGATGGCCGGCAAGGTCAAGAAGAAGCCCAGCAGTCGAGAGTGGTTGGAGTTGCACTGCGTCGGCCTGTCCCATTGGTTGACGTAAAGGCAGAAAAAGAGCTCCACGTTCTGCGTGCCGTCAGCCGCATTCAAAGCAGACGGGGCCCCTTTCCAGACAGCAACTCACCGCCATGGAATAGGTCAAGGAGCAGTACATGTCGCCGAGGAAAAAGTCGCGAAACTCAACAGGGTAGATGCCGGCGAGGAGCAGGCGCCACTAGGATGCAGTCAGCATCACGATCCTACCGGTCGAAGGTGAAAGCCCTTACATGTGCGTATACGAACCATTTCCGCGACTTGTGGGCCAGCACGGGCGCCGGGAAGAAGATGACGAAGAGGGTGATGCAGACCAACAAGATGGGATAGTACAGAAACATTCTCTCGCCTCCGTAACCGCTAAAGTTGATCCACATGAAGATGCCCAGCAGGGAGAGAAAGAAGCTGGGAAACTCGGCCAGACGGCGCCAGTCGATGTGACTTCTCTGGTCGAATTCGAAGATGAAGGGAAAGTTGACCTTGCTCCTCGTCCAGACGAAACAGTCGATGCAGAAGAGGGAAAAGAGAAGCAGCATCATGAAATAGCCGCCGTAAAGCTGCAGCAGGTAGCTGGTGCGGGAGCGGACCAGGGCATCGCCTTCGGCCAGCAAGCGGGTGCCGTGTGCGAGCCCCTGAACGGCGAAGACGACGCCGGTGCCGATGAGGACGCCGTTGAGAAAGGAGATGGCGGATTCGTCGGTCACCTTTCTCGACAGGCTGCGCAGCTTGCCGGCGGCGAGCTTGTGGTTGCCGCGCTCGAAGTAACGGGCGTAGAGGTCCTCGACGGTCTTGACGTGGCCCTCGAGCACGTCGCTGGTGACGAACCAGGCGCCATTGACCCTCTCGTGCATGTATCGCAGCGGCGGGTTGGCGTTGGTGGCCTTGTCAAACTTTTTGTTGAGCTTGCGAAAGGCGGTGCGGTTGAGCAGGGCGTAGGCCTTGAGCAACTCGAGGGCGCGGTACAGCTCCTGCAGTGCCAGCTTCAGCTTGTGCTTGGCCGTGCGGTACGACACGTCGTCGTCGTGCGGGCGGCGGCTGTAGTCGCGGCGCTCATCAGCCGGGGTCGGCGGCATGGCCCGCAGCGCCTTGGAGTTTGGGCCGGGACGAAACATTTTGGCCTGAACCCAGCCCAGCTGAGAGGCTGCGCCGTTGTCGTCATCGCGCTCGGGCGAGACGGCCATTTCCTGCAGCCGCCGATTGCGCATCTCGTGCAGCTGCTCCCGCAGGAGGGCGAGGCGTTGACCGGCCTGCCTTTCCTTGAAGCGGTAGAAATTGTCCACTTTTTCCAGCTCGGCGTCCATGAAGTCGTACAGCTCGCGGACGCGCTCGCGGACGAGGTCGAACTGGGGTTCTCGCGTCCAAATCCGGCGCAGGTGCGAAGGCGACTCGTCAGTGCCACGTCTAGGACGGGTAGCCGTTGGCTGAGGCGCCGAGGTCAGAGACACCGAAGCCCGTCGAAGGCGGCTCAGTCCGCGGCGCACGACATCCGAGGGAGCCAAGAGCCGGGAGCGCTCGTGCGACGGGCGAATGGCCGGCAATGGGAGCTCCAGGGGGTCATCTTGGGCATCCGAGGTATCCCGGTCGGTGGGTGGCGCGAGGCTGCGTGGCGTGCGTCCGAGGGCTCGTGAAACGGCTTTGACATGCTTCTTGCCGACCTTGTAGTTGAGATATTTGGCGCGCCACTCTGCGAAGGGTCAGTTGAGGTGAGGGGGGGGGAGGGGGGGATAGGGCGTGAAGGGAGGACGGATAGGAGGAGGAGGAGTAAGAGTAGGTAGGTAGGTAGGAGGAGGAGGAGGAGGAGGAGGAGGGGGTTGGTGTGATTGTGGTAGTGGTAGACTGGTAGTGACTGGTAGTGACTGGTAGTGGTAGTGGTAGTGGTAGTGGTGGCGCACCTGGCACTGCGTCGCGCTCGAGCTGCTTAGCGAACTTCATGACGAGCTGTGCGGCGTCATATTTCTCTCAACACACACAAACACACACGCGCGCGCGACGTTAGCCTGTCGATTTGGCCGGCGGGAAGCACCGCGTTGAGGCTATTTCTTTGCCTCTGCTTTTGCTTGTTGTTTCTTTGGACGCAGAAGAGCCAAGATTTTCTGTGTGCGTGTTTATTTTCGCCCCCTTCTTCTAGCATCCAGTGTCCGTACTAAGATAAAGACCTAACTCGGTAGCCGCTAGATATGCATGCTCTTCTGTTAGAGCATGAAGAGGCCTCGCCCCACTCACCTTCCAGTGACAGCACATACCTGCACGCCTACCTACCTCCTCCATGCCTCCTCCATGCCTCTCCTCCAGGCCCCCCCTACTGCTAGTCTCCTACCTATGTACGTATGTATGTGCAAGGCTACGGTCCTTCTTCGCCGTTGCATTAATGCCATAGGCATCCAAGCTTACACTTGCCAGGCAGCTACGGATTATATCTTACATACATACATATCCGTGCATACGTCTTTCATGAATCCTTCCTGGCTACTTCTAAGCAACAGCCTGTAGGCATGAGAAGGTGCATACATTGTATGTATTATCATATAATATTGTATGCATGTAAGTGGTGGATTGGGGGGGGGGGGGAGACGATGAAGCTCGCTGTCAAACGACCCTCGGGAGCCAGTGACGGCGGCCTCCATGTCTTCGAGGAGTCGTAACTTATAAATAGCATCCACACCCTCATTTTAACAGTCAGTCCTAAAAAATCTCTTGCCTCCCTTCCCTTGCGCTGCTTCTTCACGCCCTTGATACCCACCTCGGAATAGTACATACGAGTTGCCATCAAGGTCTTTGCCGTGCCGCTCCCCGCCCGTGATGATGATGCATTGTATTGTATCCGTCCGTGTAATAGTGTGACTAGACCTGCAGAGCCCTTTCTCCATACCTACCTACCTATGTACATACATAGATGCGACACAAGGGCAAAAGAAAGAACAGAAATAACATGACCAACGCGTATCCGTATGTTCGTACGAAGTAGATGTTCCCTGTTTACATCTACTCGCGGTCCACGGATACATCAAATCAAAGACTTGGCAGTGCTTTGCCTCTTCAGGTGTCGACGAATCCAGACCGTCGACAAGACCGGCCTCAATGGATCGACCTTTGGATCCTTGACACGCGGTTGGCTGGGAGATGTTGACTTTCAGAGAGATGGCCCTAATCCGCGTGCATCTCCCACCCCTGTGCTCGTAGTGCCCAAAAAAAAACCATCCCCCAAATCCAGCCCAACGACTACTATACATACATAGGTATGTACAAGACTAGGGAGCTGGGGCTTGAAGAAGTTCATTCAGGCTTCGCGCATCAAAAGAGGCCTCTCTGGTTTGGAGAAATGCCGACCCTAGGCAACCCCATTCTTTCTTCGGTGACAAAGTGTGACGTCATGGTCCCCACGCTTGATGATGATTGTCGGTTCAGTCAACATTTGCAACATGTTCGAGGCTGCTTTCAGACGGATACCTACCACCTACTCTTACTCCTACGGATACTCATCGACTATCGTCCGTACACAGGCACACAGACACATATGTAGGTATCTACACGCATCGAGACTTCTTCTCCACTCGTCCTTCTCATCAACTGTCAGAAAAGAGCCGAGCCGAAACAATGCTCGCCGTCGAAATCGCCACGCGGGCCCGCCCATCTGCTTCCCGCCCCTTGGCACGCGTCACGTCCCAATTCAGATGGTGGAGGGGCCAAGATTTAACATGCACGGGTCCTTATCTGCGTCAGAGCAGCCAGATGTTGGGTCAAACCGACCTTGTCTCTGACCAGCCACCAGCAAGGGCATCAAGGATTAGAATATCAGTATCCGTATACCGTAAAGATGGGAGAAGAACAAACCACCATCATTGGCCTGTAGACGGCACGGCTATTTTACAGCCGCTGCAGACGGGATGCGCTGCAGACGGCCTGCTTGTACACGCGGGGTGCAGCCCAGAAGGTAGCTGAAAGGCTCGGACTGCTGTAAATGCCCTGGACTGCCTCCCCCACCACCCGGCGAGGCACCCACTAATACCACTAGTTCGCTTCCCCTCCTCTCCTCCTTTGTGGACGAATTCAGCGGCCCGCCGCACCGCCATGCGACCGTGCTCATGTCATGAATCACCTTTCTCTCTGGCTTTCTCTGTTTGTCGAGCGGGCGGCCTCCTTGTTCTAGGCCTGCGCGTGAGGCGCTATCGGCCCGCCGGGTTCCCCCCCCCTCTCTCTCTATCCCCCCCCCTTCCACTTTATCCAGCCAGCGTCTGGAACTGCGGCGCTGAGCAAGCCGTCTCCGCTCGCGGGTTCAGGGCGCCGTTAGTCCGAGCCTCCGAGGTAGCGCTACGAGCCCGCTAAAGTGCCAACTTACCCAGGCCTCTCTCTCTCCCAGGCTTCCTCCTTTTCATCCTCTGAAATCGCGTTCCTCGTCCGTCATTCCTCATATTCTATTATTTCCTCATTAATTATTCATCCTCGGTCTTTTCCCCTCGCTGACAATCTCACGGACAATCTCACGTCCCATCTCCCGCCGTCACGGAGCCACAGCCCCAAACAGCCCGTCTGCCGAGCGTCCACATCACCACCCTCCCTTCGCTGCAGCCATTAGCGGCGCCGCCGGCTGCAGGTCAATTTCCACCCCGACACCGCTGCCGACGCGACCAGGACAAAAGGGAAAAAAAAGGAAAGAATTATAGAGAGGAAAAAGAAAATATATCTCGGGACTCCCGCGCCCAGCTGCCGCCGGCCGGCCTCTTCGTCTTCCCAACAGATCCTTTTCTATCGCCCTCGTACCGGAGTCCGTCTACCCACACTTCGCCGGCAGGGGGGGAAAAAGGGGAAAAAAAAAACCTCACACCCACACTCATCGGTTTGGCCATGCTCGAACCGCAGAGGACGAGGCCAATTGAGATGTACGGCCACTCGCGCCCTCGACCCGGCTCGTCCGACGCGTTTCCCCTGCCCAGTCAGGCCCCGATCCAGATGTCGTTGCACCTCGCCTCGCAGCCTGGCCTCCCTGCACAGCAGTCGCGCCGCTCGCCCTCGGTCAACACATTTAGCACCACGTCTAGTATTCCTCCGCCGGCCGCCTGCCGCACCTCGTCGAATACGGATCTCCGCCGCTCCATCTCCAGCCGCTCCGCCGCGACCTCTACTCACCCCACCAGCTACGTCGCCCTGCTGCGCAAACAAAAGGCTACCGTCTGGTGCGATCGCGCCCAGTATGAGGATCCTCGCGTGGCAGCCCAGCAGCGAGCTGCCAAGATGCGGGCCAATCTCGAGGTCGTCACCAGCGGCCGCCCCTATTCCGGCAGCCGCACCAGCACTGGCATCAGCGCTACCGGCAAGGTAGCCGCCAAGATCCGCCATCACGGAAAGACGCCCGTCGTCGGCTACGCGCCCGGGGAGAACCACGTGGGCGTCGGCGGAGTGCCTCTGCGGCTGAGCGCTACCGAGGTCGAGGGGGAGAGCAGCGGCGACGACGACGCTCACGCTGCTGCCCGCCTGCACCACCGTAGGACGGGGAGCAGTGGCCGGAGCAGCACCGCCAGCGGCCGCCGGGGCATCACCTACCGTTCCTCGAGCGGCCACGGGCCTCAGGGCGGCCAGCGCTGGAGCCCGGGCGACACACCGGAGCGTCCGGGAAGCCTCGCCGGCCAGCAGCCCGACGACGTGACCAAGGCGCTCGACGACGCAGCTAGCGGCAGGAGTGGAAGCAGCGCCGAGCGTGCTGACAACGTCGCCGAGCTGGGGGGCGGTCCGAGGCTCGCCAACAACTCGCACCTGCACTCGTCGCTGACGCGTGAGAGGAGCGTCAAGAGCGCCGAGGAGCTACGGAGACGAGGCAGCGTCGACGAGCGGACGGCGACGCTCACCTCGGGCCGGCTTTTCATTGCTAATCCGGATTGATACACGAGATGGCGGTTGGGATTGCATCAATGGGCGTTTGAGGATAACGGACGATATCACGCGCAAGGACACACGTTCGCTATAGGGGAATTCTCGATACCACCTGCTGTTTTTACTGCACGTCGTCGTTCGCTCAGAGATTTGGTCTTGTCTTTTTCTTCTTCCCTTTTCTCTCTTTGTCTTTCTTGAGAGGTCCATGTCCGAGAGCGGGAGGACTCTGGAAAGCGTCAAAAGCACCCCTACTCTTATCTAATGCAGCCACAGGAATCTTGATGAAGGAAAGCCGACATGGCAGCGCCAGTCTGGCTGAGAAGGTAGATACCGAAGCAAAGCAATATTACCTAGCCTTCTCGGTATAACTCGTGACGTTGCTGCCGGAATGCCGGAGTTCGAATAGAGAGGTTCAGGGAGAGTAACACAGCAGCACAAAGCGCTGAAAGTGACGTTACTTGCAAGCCTGTGACAGTCGGTGACGCAGCTCTGCAGTCCAGCACTGACCTGATGAATCAGCCACTGCCCACCAGCCACAGCCACAGCCTTGCTGAGGCGAAGAACTTGTTAATCTCCCTGACACGATAGCTTATTAGCCGGCAATTAGCCATGGCATCACGTAACGATGGCGCAGGCTATCTTTAATTTAGCTGCTAATCACCTACCGTACCTAGACGCGACAACGCGGTCTCGTCACAACGCGTCTCATCAAACTCGATTGCCCACAGCTCCATCCCTGGCTTCAGTGGCATGCCTGCCTATTTTTGGGATTGGTGTTGCCAGACTTCCAGTGAGGCGTCATTCGTCTTTATCTCCCTGAATAGCAACTGTTGAGTTCCGCCTACTATTATCCGGGCGCTCGGGGCAGCCACCTCCTATCTAGTCCCGGGCTTTGATCTGCATCCTGGCCTCCAAGCCGCAATTGAACCCTCTTTACCACCCCCCATCGTCGTCAGCCCGAGTCATTCTGCCCATTTGCCAGCTTCTTTCGAACCCTTACCTTCGATTCGTCATTCGCACCTACCTTTGCCGTCGAGTCTCACTTAGCCGAGCCGAGGCATCTACCTCCCTCCTCACTCGCCCGACTTGAGGCATCCCGACTCGTCATCCGCTCGGAACCGCTTCGAGGCTGGCATCCTTCATGACGCTGTCCGTGATGGAGCCCAACATTCAAGAAACGGAGGCTACCCGGCGGAAGCGAACTCACACGGAATTTACGGGCGATCTGCAGGAGCCAAGCTCCGATGGCAATATTAAGGCCTCGGCTTCAGGTAAATCCCCACTGTCTAAAGAAATGAAAAACTTTGGTCACGAATGCTGAAATTATCTCTTCTAGTTACCATGTCTATATCGCAAAACTCTGCCCAACTGCCCGCCGCTGGTCCCACAGCCGTCGATGACGCGGCAAGCAACAGTCCGGCCCCCTCTTCACCTTCACCGCCTCTTTCCTCATCAGACACTACGACGCCGAAGAAGACGGTTGGAAATAAGCAGCCTGTCTCTCCGTGCTCTGCTGCTTCAAAGACAACAACGTCGGCTAGCAAGCCTGCTCCGAAACGCAAGCGCCTGACCGCAGACGAAAAGGAGGCTCGCGACAGAGACCTTGCCGAGAAGAAGAGGGAGAAGGAGGCTCAGGCTGCTCTCCGAGCGGCGGAAAAGGCCAGGCTGGAGGAGACGAAAGCTGCGCGGGTAAAGGAACGCGAGGAGAAGCGCAAGAAAAAGGAAGAAGAGGATGAGGCCAAAGCCGAGAGAAAACGCCAAAAGGAAGAGGAGCAACGACGGATCCAAGAAGACAAGGAAAAGAAGGCTCGTTCTCAGACAAAGCTGAATTTCCACAGCCTACCGAAAACACCAAATAAGAAGACGTCCACTGCTTCCAGCCTTGTCAAGCCGGGTTCCGCAGAAGCAGTCTCAGAACCTGAGCCGTCACCCTATAACAAGCTCTTTCAGCCGTTCTTTACCGGTGAGAACACTCGTTGGACTCGGGTGGTCACCCCCATGGACGAAGAAACGCAAAAGACCAAATCCGACGGTCTCGATGAATACATCAGTGGCCGGCGAGAGCCCAAGGACCTTTCTGGTCCTCTGGACACTATTGAGCTTCTTGGTCTGCCTAGCAAGCCTCCGAGGCGTGGCCGGCTGCACCACCCTGTTCGGCACATCATGGAGAAATGTTTCGAAGAGGCCACTCGGTTGGGGAACGATGTCGGCGTGGCAGCAAGAAACGTCGAGCTAGTTCGAGAAAGGCTCGCCAAAATCCCGCTGAAGATCATTTCCTTTCATCAAGATGTCAGGCCACCATACCGCGGCACAATAACGTTCGTGCCCCAAGGCATGGGCAAAGGAAACATGTACAGACTAGCGCGCAAGACAACCGAGAAACGAATACCCGGCGTCGACTATGGCTACGACTCAGAGGCCGAATGGCAGGACGAGGAAGGGGAAGATGTCGATGTCGACGATGACGATGAGGAACAAGACGACGACGACGACATGGACGGCTTTCTCGACGATTCCGAGGACGCTGGCCTATCGAGACGAGTGTTTGCGAAGACAATGGAGCCCATGAACTCCGGCATGTCGTTTGAGAATGAAGCAGGGCGTGCTTCCAATCCAGACTTGTCCACATTCAAGATGGAGTTTATGCACGGTAAATCTCCGTCGTCGGCGCAAAAGTCCTCTGAATACTGACGGCCGTTGTTGATGCAGCTGGTCTGACGCAGGACTGGGGTATCGATCCCTGGTCAGCCCAATATTGGGAGACGGAAGAGAAGCGCAGGTCGCCGAAGACGGGAAAGTCGGCCAAGGGCGCATCCAAGATGGCGCCTCCCAAGACTCAAGCGGCCAATGCCTTGAATTCGCTTAGAGACGGCGAAGACAAGGCCGGAACGAATATGGTCAAGGCCGAACATCTGGACCAGGTGAAGAGGCTTATCCTGCAATACAGGGGCATGTCGAAAGGCGCCATAATTGAATTCATTCATCACGAGTTTCTAAACAGGCAGGACAGCGTCTCGCGCGCTGAGGTGAAGAATACGGTGGAACATATTGCGGAGAAGAAGGGCCGACAGGGCTGGATTCTGAGACCCGGTTACGAGATCAAGCTCTGAGCTGAGAAACGGCACGGACATGCGGAAGCAGGTACATACATACAACATACACACGCAAAGGGGTGGTCTGGTATCCGCCTGTTGGTGTCGGGTCACCAGAGCTATGAAGAAATTACGGAGGCGGCCCTCGATGCAGTCCCCCCTTATTCACACAACGGCCTAGGATCTGTACATTCATACAGGCTCGAGAGACAAAGGGAGATGTGTATGGAGGCGTTCGTCTTACTTGTTGCGGTTGTTGGCATGATCTTTGGGTGGGATCGGGGAGGGAGCATGGGGTTGATGCGCTTAGAGTTCGAATATGCCAGTCTTGGCATGCCTGGTCGAATTTCTTCTACGATGACGATTTCTCTTGATCGGGCGGGTGGTAACTACATATGTACATACATATGTACCTACTACTTAGGTAGCATCGGCGATGAGTTGCGATGAGAAAAGCTCGCGAGATGAGGAGAGAGGAAGCTCCTCGTGATAGGTTCCCACGGGGCAAGTCAATGGCCATGGCAACGGTGCCAATCTTCAGTTCGTTGTGAAGTAGAGGGTAGGGGATGATTGTGCAGTGCTTCCCTTGATTAACAAGGCTTAACTATGTAGGTACCTACGGATAGAGGGAGACTGTATCGAGCTCAATGACGAGATGAAGCGAAGTTGAGAGACCATGTCTTAGCCACGGAGGCTATTGCTTGTGTGTAAGTGCGTGGTCACGTGCCCTTGACGACACGGTAATCCCGGGGCTTCCCTCCAAGGCGAAGCATTTAAGCTACCAATCAGCCTCTAAGCGATGCACATGGCCTTGGCTTTCTCCAAGCCACTCTCGCCCTCGCTCTTCCAAGTTCATCTACAGGCGATGCCGAAGCGACCGATCGGACCAGGCTGAGGAGGGGCGGACGAGCGATGCTCCGGCGCGGCTCGGCATGGAGGATCCATGGGGCGACCCGTGGTCGACGGATGTGCCGGCGCCGACGATCGAGCTGCCTGCGGCCGTCTACGCGGCCAAGTCGGCGGCGGACGGACTGTCTCCCAGACCCGTTACCGATCCGTGGTCGACCGAGGCGGATGGCTGGACCGGTTGGGGCGGGCGGAGTCCGGACCTGAGAGCCGGGCCGTCTTCTCCGGATCCGTGGGCCGGCGTCGAGAGGAAGCTCTTGGTCGAGGAGAAATCGGATGAGAATCAAATTGATGAACGCGTCTGGGAGCCGGAAGAGGCCGATGGAGATCCTGTCAGGCGCCATGTCCCCGACACTGGACGGCAGTCTTCTAAAGTGGCGGAGCTGGTGGACATGTACGACGGCATGGCTAGGCATAGCGGCCGCAGCTCGTCGACGAAGAGGCCGGTGGCGCGAGATGATGTCGTCGTCTCTGGGACGGATGATGCGCCGCCTCCTCTGCCGGACTTGGGGGAGGAGAAGACTTTGGTTGAGGCCGGGTTTGGCATACAAGACGAAGAATCGACTTTAAGAAACGGCGAAGACGAAGAATCAACTTTAAGAAACGGCGAAGACGAAGAATCAACTTCAAGAAACGGCAAAGAGTGTGAGCGAGATGATGGCTTTTCGGAGGTGGAGACGGATCATGTCGCAGACCAAACACGAGATGAGACGGTTTCCAAGTCTCCCACAGAGGATTGGCAAGTTCGTACTGATGCGACGGTGGAGGTGGAGGAAGCTACAGCTCCGGCCCTAGACGAGTCGATCTCGAAGCCTTCACCAGGAGAATGTCGGCAAGATGATGACACTCTCACAGTAGAGGTCAATGATGACACAGCCAAAACAAGTCCGACGACGTCGCACAACAGCCAGCGGAACGAATGTCCATACAAGGTGGTGTACCCGATCGAACTTGCAGGCCTTCTTGACAGCATATTCCCCTCGGTCTCATCGCCGCCGTCGTGCCCCGAGCCGACGTCAATGTCGCCCGTCAAGGACACGTTTAGCAACGTCTCGGAGCGCAAGGCCTGGTACCGCATCTCACGGCCGGGCTCGATGCGGAGACATGTCCTCGGCGACGAGGATGGCTACACCCGCGTAGGATGGGCCAAGTCACGAACGCGCGAGCACACGCTTAAGATTGTGCGAAGGTGGATGGAGGAGGACTCGATTGGAAGTCGGAACGTGCTCGGAAGACGGCTTGGATCCGGTCGATCAACCTTGTTTAACTGGGATTCGCCTGCCTCGACGGCGGTGCCGATCGGGGAGCTGTTTAGGAGGGAGAAGGGGATGGAGGGGGGGTCCGATCCGACCGTGGCCGTGGCCGCGTTTGACTGGTCCAGCAGCCGTGGTGCGGCCGACGCTGCTGGGGCTAAGGCTGAGGCTGGTGGTGCTGTCGTCTCCCGTCCTGCCGAGGCGGGCGTGGCAGGCGTCCCGTTGCAGCCGTTGAAGGGACCACAGCTGTCACAGGCGGCTGAGCAGAGATTTTCGTTGAAACCTCATCCGTCGAGTGCACAGGGTATGCAGGGTCGGCAGACGGCGTCTCCCGCTCCGGCAGCAGTGGATGATGACGACGATGTACATGAAGAGGACGGTGGTGATGGTGATGGTGATGGTGATGGTGATGATGGTGATGACGATAATGATGAGGGGGGCGGGGACGGGGATGAGGACGAAGACGAAGACGACTGGGGAGAGATGGTCTCCGCGTCGGCGGACTCGGCCCCGGCCAGCTCGCGGAAAGCGGCATGGTCCAGCTTCGGCGACGGGGACGAGGTGGAGGACTCGCCGGTGCGGGGGGCGACGAGCAGGCTCCTGCCGGGTACGCCGGCGGCTCGGTCTGCGGCGTCGCGGCGGCGGCTTATGTCGGGTGAGAGTCCGGTTGGGCGGCGGGGTGGGAGGGAGGATGACGAGGTTGTTGGGCGGATTGTCGGGGCGATACCCGACTTGTCATATATGCTTGGCTAGGTAGATGTGGGAGGGATATAGGGAGGAGTTGTTTGGGTTGGATTTACGTGGTGTATGTAGGTATGTAGGTATGTATGTATGTATGTATGTAGTATGTGTAGAAGGGGGGAGGAGGAGTTGAGGCGCACCTTTGCTGCGTATGTACGTATAAACCTATGTAGGAACGTATGTATGTAAATATGTGTGGAGCATCTATCTGTATGTATGCATCTGGGTATGTATGTATGTATGTATGTATGTATGTATGTATGTATGTATGTATGTATGAGTGAGTGAGTGAGTATAAAAGCTGGCCGTGACAGAGACAGACGAGTCCATTTCATCAAGGACCGATCTCGGAAGTTGTTATTCACGATGAATGAAGAGAGAAGGAAATTCTAGTCAAAACAAGAAGTCACAACCTTGCAAAGGCCAGATATATAGATTCCATCAAAGGATTGTTTCAACCCTTGACTTTGGCTGCCCGCGCCCCGAGACGGGACTTTGCATGTTTTGAGGGGGGGAAGAAGGCGGGAGCTTACAGGAAGAGAGGAGGGGGAGAAAAGGGGAGGATGAAATGGTTAAAAGGGGAAGAAACGTACGGTTACGAGCTTTTTTTGGGGGGTCGTTTCTTTTGAAAGGGGGGGGTTTCTTTGGTGGTGGTGTTGTAGGAGGATGGAGGATGGGGAAGAGGGGGAAGGCTGGAGGAGGAGATGTATGCATGAGTTGTGGAATGGTTATGAAGTCGGGGGGGAGTTGAGCTGGATATATTTCCTGAAAACCCCCCCCTTTTTCCATAAACAAGATACGGAAACTATCATTCATTCATTCATCATCATTCAGCATCATCATCATCATCATCTAATCATCATCACCTACCTTATACAAGGGAAAAAAAAAAAAAAAAAAAAAACATGTGCCTCGTCATCTACTACTGCAAGCAATGGCCGAGCCCCAAAGACTGCAACGGCATCGTCCTAACCAACCTCCAGCAAACGATGCCCCTGCTCAGAAGCAAAAAGGCAAGGAAGCCTCTTGGACGGATGCGGCCAGAAGCAAAGCCTCGGCCTACGCTCTCCTACCATTCGGGACGGACGATGCGATGCGAGAGGTGCGTCGTTGATGATGATGATGATGATGATGATGATAGGGTTTGGCGGTTTGTTTGTTAGAAGTTTCTTGCTTTTTTATTTTTTTTTTTTTTTTGCCGCTTTGAATCGGGGGGGTTTTTTTTGATGAAGGGGGGTAAAAGGAAAAAGAAGATGTATGTATATAAAAAAAATGCCTCATTTTTGTTATTTTTCCCCTGCAAGAAAGAAAAAGGAAAAAAAAGAGGGGGAGGATGAGAAGCGGAGAAAGGGGGGGGATGGATGGCTGGCGAGGTGATGACGGGAGAGAGAGAGAGAGAGAGGCGTGTGTGTGTGTGGCTGGATGAGTTTGTTGTTGGTACGTGGGGTGTAGATTTTGAGTAAGGTGGTGAAAGGGAGAAAAAAAAGGGGGTCTGAGTCTCGTTATCGTTGATAAGGGGGGATTTATTTCGATGCGCGTCTCACGATGATGTGTTGGGAAGAAGAAGAAGAGATGTGTGTGTGTTTTTTTTTTTCGGTGAACGAGACCGGCGGGTTTTTTTCACTCTCTTCGTCACGTCTCTTGAGTGATCTTTGCTTTTGTTGCTAACTGTATGTAACTAGGCCCTGGCTTTTTTGAGGCGGAGCTACGGATGGGTTAGTAGTGTAAGTGTAAGTGTGCGCGTGTAAGTGAGCGAGTGAGTGAGTATATGTAAGTCTACATATGTACATTAGCCCAATTCAAGGTTTGGACGAGGTCAGTGGGAAAGGAAGTTGTATTTGTTTAGGTGCTTGCTTCTATTGTCTTTTTTTTTTTTTTCTTTTCTTCTTGTATATCCCAGTTGGGAAAGGAGTTGTGGTCTAAGAGGCATACATATATACATATGATGATGGGAGAAGGGTTGTCTCTTGGAGATGTGTACATATGTAAGTATGTAGGTTGGAAGGATGTACATACCTAGGTAGGTATCAAGAGGAAGAAAGAGACGTTTATTCCGTAAGTTTGATGATGATGATGATGATGCATCTCCGATGACGATGACGATGACGATGACGGTGATGATGATGGTGTTGACGTAACTTGCAAGTAAAGGAAAGCTCGGAACGAACGAACGAACGAACAGACAGACAGAATTACACATCTCCTAGCTTTAGGTACCTTACAGTTTAGTATGTAAGTAGGTAATTAAACAACTCCTGCACAGCCAACAGTCACTCACTCACTCACTCACCTAACAGTGTAGGTAAGGGATGGCCAGTTTCGTCTCACCCCCTTCTCTCTTCTTCCACCACCACCACCGCCACCTCGATTCAAGCTCCCCCCCCCCTCCCTGTTCCAAGCGAGGGTTTTAAAAAGAGGAGCTCATCTTTTTTTTTTTTTCTTTCTTTCTTCAAACCCCCCATGTATTGTATTGTATGTACTTACATACATAGGTAGAGAGAGAGAGAACTGCGACACTCGCTCGGTCCGCGTTTCGCCCCAGTTCCCCGAAGAAAGATGGTAAAACAACCCCTCCCCCCCTTCAACGCCGACGATCGGGGGGGACAATACAGAGACGAACAGATTACAGAGAGAAAGATGGGAAGAAGAAGAAGAGATTCATTCATCAATATGTACTTACTTACAAGAAACTCACGTGGTGATACAAAAGCACATGCAACGTGTAGTTGAGAGGGAGAGCGTTTTTTTTTATTATCAAAGTTGACTCTTGCATGACTGACTCCCCCCCCTCTCTCTCTCCCCCCTTTTCTCCCCTCCTTCTCCTCCTCCTCCTCCTCCTCCTCCTCCTCACTCCTCTTTAAACAACACCCTCTTAAAATCCTCTTTCTTATTTGCTTTTCTCATATCATGGCAAGTTCCATGACCTAGTCTCTTCTTCTTCTTCTTCTTCTTCTTCTTCTTTTTTTCTTATTTTTTTCCTTATTTTTCCTTTTTTTTTTTTCCTCGTTTAAGTTGAGGGGAAGAAGAGAGAAGAGAGAGAGAGAAGAGGCTTTGATAGCTTCACAAACAATCCCCGTCTCCTTGCTTCTTGCTGCTTCTTGCTTCTTCTTAACGCATCCGTTGGGGTTTATTTATCCGCAACTTAACTCTTAACTTGTGCATCTAAACATAATTCTCCTCGTCATACACACTTACACACACACATACATACATACATACATCACCTCAACCACAACATCATCAATATCATCATCATCATCAAGGCCGGCAAGACCGAAAACCGAAATTAACCCCAAGAGCGACATAATCGAGACAGACAAAATATATCACCTGATGACGATAATGAGAGAATGGATCACTTACAAGCTGAGAAACATGTCGACTTTAACAAGGAGAAATCACTCCGACGACACCAGCTCGAACCCGTATCGGAATGGTCGTCTTCTTCTTCTTCCTCTTCCTCTTCCTCTTCCTCTTCTTCCATCGACGTCAACAGACTCGGCTGGCAGAGACCGGCCGTCTTCAAATCTACATGGACCGAATTCAGCTTCATAATATCATCCATCGGCGCTCTAGCCATGGCAGTACGTCGTCCATAACTCCCTCTCCCAAGACAACTCCGGGCCTCTAACAACGACGCTCACAGGACTTCATCGTCGACGGCTTCCCCGTCATCCTCCCCACCCTCGTCGAACCGTTCAACATCCCTTCCGGCTCCCAGATCTGGCCCTCCAGCGTCGTCACCATGGTCGCCGGCTCCTTTCTCTTCCCCCTCGGCCGTCTGACCGACATATACGGAGGCTACTACATCTTCAACGGCGGCCTGCTGTGGTTCACCTTGTGGACGCTAGCAGCCGGTTTCGCCAACGGCTTCGTCTTCCTCGTCTTCTGCCGCGCCATGCAAGGTCTAGGTCTGTCCGCCTTCTTACCGGCCGGCATCGCCCTCCTCGGACGCTTCTACCGACCCGGTCCGAGAAAGAATCTCATCTTCGCTCTTTACGGCGCTTCCTGTCCCCTCGGCCTCTTCGGCGGCATGTTGACGGCTGGTTTGGCCCAGGAGCTCTTCCACCAGTGGCGATGGTTCTTTTGGATCGGAGGCGCCGCCACCGCCTTGTGCTGCGTCGGCACCCTGCTCTGTAGCCCCAAGGACGACGTCGTCGTCGTCGTCGTCGACGAGAGGAGGGAAAAAGTCAGCATGGACTGGCCGGGGACGCTGACGACCGTGCCTGGATTCATGCTCGTCCTCTACGCCGCCGCCAAGGGGACGAATTCGGACAATGGCTTCGCTTCGCCTCACGTGCTCGTCAGTCTCCTGCTCGGCTTGGCCTTTCTCGGCCTCGCCTTCTATGTCGAGACGAGGGTCGAGTCGCCGATGATTCCGGCCGACTTGTTCCGGGTTCAGCATATGAAGCCTATGCTTCTTTACTTGCTGTTATCGTGGGGGGTTTATGCCATTTACCAGTTTTACACCAACTTTTAGTGAGTCTCTCTTTCTTTATCATCATCATCACGATACTCTCTCTCTCTCTCTATCGAAGAGGGGAGAGAGAGAGAGAGAGAGAGAGAAAGAGAGAGAGAAAGAGAGAGAAAAGAGACATGCTAACAAAAAGTATTCAAAAAGCATCCAAACCGTCCTGCAAAAATCCTCCCTCACCACCGCCCTCTGGTACGCCCCCTGGGCCGCAGCCGGCCTCCTCCTCTCCACCCTAGGAGGCGTCGTCCTCGACCGGATCCCAGCATCATGGCTCCTCATCCCCTCGAGCATCTCCACCATCATGGCCGTCCTCATCTTCGCCGTCATGCCCACAGACCCCAACTACTGGCTCTGGATCTTCCCCGCCATGATCTTCGAAGCGGCCTCGGCCGACATCCTCTGGACCGTCAGCAACGTCTTCCTGACGACCAGCCTACCGCGTCACCACCAGGGCCTCGCCGGAGCCATCATCAGCATGACGCTCTTCCTAGGCGACGCCTTCTTCCTCGCTGCCGGCGACGTCGTCGAGGAGCGTCTCGCCCAGGCCGGCGCCGACGCCAACACGCAGTACAAGGCCGTCTTCTGGTTCGCCGTCGTCATCGGCGTCTTGGCCATCTTGATCAATACTTTTATCCGCATCCCTAAAGCTACGGCCGAGTTGACGCTGGATGAGAGGGAGGATATCGATAGGGCTTCTTGGAGGCGTGACTCTGCTGCTTCTGTCACCGATTGCGAGACCGTTCTTGGGTCGGAGACGGAAGGGCTTTTGAACGAACCGAAGCTTTAAAAGCATTTCTTCTCTTTATTATTTTTTTTTTTTATTCTGGGGCGTTGAAGCAAATACGGATCTCACATCTGTCCCTTTTGTTTACATCGTAAGGGCATGGGATATGGCTATACTGTACTGTTCCCCCCCTTAAAGGGACTGGGGTAAGTAAAGAGAGGGAAGAGACCAACCAAGATAAGGGGTTCCGTGAACCATTATTATTATTATTTTTCCCCTATAGAAAAGTTATAAAGAATCTCGTCATTTCAGCCTGTGTTATAATAATAACTTCGACTCCTTACTAGAGGTATAGTAGACAAAAGGGCTCGTCGAGTTGAACCCCCCCCTTCCGTCATGAACAAGGTAAACAACCCTAACCCTTTCCCCTTCAACAACAACACCCTCAAACAACAACCGCCACAACAGAAAAGCTCCCGTCAAGGGGGGGGTTGACTCAAAGACGGATTGACAGGCTGTGTTCTACTTCAGACGAGCACAGCCACCCGGGTATCTTTCTTGATCATCATCATCATCATCATCATCTCCTCTCTCTCTCTCCCTCTCAGCCACAACTCTCTTTTTTCATCCCATCTGAAGCGGTAGCGTGAATAGACCAAGACTCTCACCAAAGAAAAAGGGCAACCAGCGTTTCATCAACCGCCTCGGGCGACTCAAGCAAAGGAGGACTCTAAACCAAGTCGGGACAAAAACGTCTCTACAGGAATCCCCCCCACGGCTTGTGACTCTTTTTTTTTTTCTTCTCCAACCCGTGAATCAAAGCCCTTTTTTTTCCCAAGTCATGCTCTTCCGGAAACACCAGGCGGTTGTAGTTCGAGTCGTGTCGGACGAGGCAGAATCCAACGTTTTTGTTCCCTCCCCCCCCCTTTCTTCTTCTTCTTCTTCCAAAACCTCAACCCCCTTTCTTTATTTTCCTTTTTTTTTTCCCCAACTCTCTCTTGGTTGAGTGGGAAGAAAAAAAAAACGACGAGGCAGAAAAGAAGAACAAATAGAAACAAGAAAGAGAGTCTGACTTGGGAAAAAAAGAGAGGAGAGAGAGAGAGTGTCGTTGTCTCCCCTCCCCCCGTCCCTTTTCTCTCAGCCTCTCTCTCTCTTTTTTTTTACCCCCCCCCCCCCTCTCTGTTCTGTGGTGCTCCGTGAGCAAACAGAGTGAAAGAGAAAGGAAAAAAGGGAGAACAAGGAGGAAAAAAAAAAAGATAATGACGGACCCGAGGATCGAAGAGGCCATCGCCTCGGGAAAGGTCCCCGCCAACATCACGGCTGAATACCTCGGAAGGAGTAAAGACTCGGAGGGCATCGGAGGAATCGTCTTCGTCACGTTGCTGGTCATCGTCGTCGTCGTCTCCAGACTGATTTCCAGGGCTTGGGTTGTCAAGAGGTTGGGACTCGACGATGGGCTGGCCTTGATATCGTTGGTGAGCTTCTTCTCAACTCTCCCCCTTTCAACCCCCCCATCAGGATATATATATATTATCCCATCAATCCATTCTAACTTCAAGCCCTAGATCATCTTCATCCCCTTCGCCATCGTATGCACCGAAATGATCCGTCTAGGCTCCGGAAGACCCTTCACATTCCGCTCGCTCATCCTCCCCGACGCCCAGTTCGACATGACGCAAACCCTCGACACCGTATCCCAGATCCTCTACGCAACCGCTCTGATGACATGTCGAGCCTCGGGACTGGCCTTTTACCATCGAATCTGCGCCCTCTACAACGAGTTCCTCATCATCATCAAGTTCATCTTCTGCATCATCTTCCTCGGTTACCTTGCCCAGATGAGCCTCATCATCTTCCACTGCATCCCCGTCACCACTCTCTGGGAGCCGTCGCCTAGGAAGAACTTTCGATGCGTTTCCTGGCTTGAGGTTCAGACTGTTACTGCTACCGTCTCCTTTCTGTCCGACTTGCTCGTCTTTGGTGTCCCGCTGGCCATGATGCGCGTTCTCAAGTCTATGGATAGGAAGCGTAAGATTCAGCTGAGCTGCATCTTGTTCCCGGGCCTCGTGTGAGTTGTTGAGAAGATGATCATCCAGTAGTGACCGAGATCCTTTCAGTCGAGAGGAAAAAAACTGACAGCAAAAAAAAAACAGCGTCGTCGGCATCTCCATCGCCCGCATCGCCTTGGCCATCATCTGGGACTGTACGTTTGTTTTGCTCTCTTAAACTCCTCCTAAACTCCTTCTAAACTGCCCCTCAACTCCTCCGTAACTCCTCCGTAACTCCTCCGTACTGACAACAACAACGAAAAAAAAAGGGGAAACCGACAACGACTTCATCTACGCCTTCCTCTCCCTCCTCGTCGTCGAAGTCTCCGAAATCGGCATATCCCTCGTCGCCATCTCCCTCCCCGGCCTGAGGCCCCTATTCTACAAGCTCGTGCTGCAGAAACACGACGCCAACTCGCCGTCTTCCCACCGGTCCAGCACCTCCAGCCCTTCGGCCTCGTCCGCCAAGATGGCGCGGCTCAGCGTCGAATCCTTGGATAAGACTGCGGCTGGCTTCCAGGTTAGGACCATCACCTCTGTCATCTCCCCGAGGAGTCCCGTCAACAACAAGGAGATGACGGTGCAGACTGGCATCAGCGTCACTTCCGAGTTTACCGTCGAGGAGTTGGAGGCTGAGAAGCCTGAGATGGTCAAGGAAGTTGGCAAAGGCTAATCCCCCCCCCCCCCCCCTTCTTTACTCACTCCTTTCTTTCCACTACTTCTACTTCTTTCTTCTACTTCTACTTCTTCTTACTTCTTCTTCTTCTACCTCTTACTTTTTACTTCTTCTTACTTCTTACTTCTTCTTCTTCTTCTTCTTTCAAGCCGTCTGGACGACTTGAATAAACGGCTCTCGACAACCAACAACAACAGAGCCAAACCCCCCCCCCCCCCCCCCCCCCCCCCCCCCCCCCCCCCCCCCTCCCCCCCCTCCCCCCCCTCTTTTTTTTTCCTTATCCCTACTATCTTTTTTTTTTTTTT
>PDHQ01000107.1:24511-84047 GCA_003339415.1 Ophiocordyceps camponoti-saundersi (nom. inval.)
TTTACGTTTTTTTTTTTTTTCTTTTTCTTTTTTAAAGCCGGCTGGAGGATTGGAAAAAACGGGCCCGGAAAACCCAAAACAAAAGAGCCAAACCCCCCCCCCCCCCCCCTTTATAACCTTACCCTTCTCAGCAGATGAAGCTTCGGTACATTGTCTTTATATCCAAAGGCACACTTGTTTTTTTTTTTCACGACAGATCTGTAGTAGTATTATATTGACTTCCCATTCGTCTTTTCTTATCTACTCTCTCGATAGTTATGTTCCTCTTGTCTGCCCCTTTTTCTTCTTCTTCTTCTTCTTCATCTTCATCTCATAGAGTCAGCAAATAAAGACGCTCGCTTCTTGCTTCTCTCCTCTGGTGAATCAGTTTACTTTTCCACCTCTTCCTCCACAGCCTCGACCTCCTCCTCTTTGCCGTAACTTCCAGGCTTGCCGCCTTTACCCTCCTCAGCCCCGCCGTCGTCGCCCTCGGCCTCATCCTTCTCTTTCGCCCCCCCCTTCTTACGACCATGATAGCCATCCTCCTTCTCCTCCTCGCTCTCCTCCGGCTCATTCTCCTCCGGCTCCTTCTCCTCCTTCTCCTCATCGTTGTGCTCCTCCTCCTCTTCGGGAGAAGGGGGTGAAGGGGGAGCGGGCGCCGGCAGCGAAGGAGGCGATGGCCGCGGCGGATAGCTCGGCCTCGGGATCGGATCCGGTCCGGACTTGGGACCGCACTTGATCAGGCCGCCCACGGCGCGGCAGATTCTGCAGATGGTGGCCAAGTCCTCCATGCCCTTGCCCTGTTCTATGCCGCGCTTCAGCCTGCAGGGGTTGCCGCAGATTCCCTTTGCCTGTAGGATCTTGCACTTGATCGCCAGCTTGTACTTGGACGCGTCGCGGATCTTGTCGACTGCCATGTCTTCGGCGAGGACGCCGGCGACCAAGGAGAAGGCGGCGAGGGCCAAGGCTTGAAACTTCATCTTGATCGGTTTTGTTGATGTTGTTGTTGTTGTTGTTGAGTTTGTGTTGGTTTATCAAGTTGCTTGTTGAAGCTGCTTCTGCTTCTGCTTCTGCTTCTTCTTCTTCAACCAAGTAAACTGTAGAGTTGACAATGGAAACTGTTGACCTAGTTGGTTGATGATCTTGTTCAAGCAACTCCCCTATTGAAAGCAGCAACCTCCTCTTCCTTTTATATCCAAACAAGACCCCTTCTTTGTATTCCTGTTTATTCGTAGCCACACAAGCTGACCTTCCGCATTCCTTGGCCAAACTTCTTCTCTGTCTCAGTCAAATAAATGACTGGGCCATCCAATGTCGACATACAGACAAGAGGCCCGAACTTATCAACATGCCAAAACTTTCCAAGACATGATCTAAACCTGACATTGGGAAACAACACTCGCTGTTCTTCTTCTTCTTCCTCTTGCTTTGGGCTGAGGCTCTATATCTGCTTCTCTCTCTCGCTAGAACCTGCCTAGCCACCCGCATCCCGCATTGCATTCCCCTCATGTCCGAGACTCACCACTCCCGACTCAGCTCTTCTCTTCATAGGCATTCTCTCTTCTTTTTCCCCACCCAATCAGATGAACCAATGGCAATCAATGGCCTTCAATTGTTGACGCCTTAGCCTAGAATGCCCCCCCCCCCCATGTTTACATACACACAGCGAGCCTCAATCGAATATTTACCTCGACGCAGCTCTGTCCGCAACTACCTAGGTAGGTGGGTGAGACAAGTCACTGACTCCAGCTGTGTTGACAGCTTGTTGTCGTAGTTAGTCGGGGAAGGGCAACTCCCATCAACTCCAGCCAGCGGCGTTTGAATAGGTATCCTCTGGTCGAACAACAAACTCGTTGGATGACTTGGCTTCATCAACCGGTTCAAGTAAGTAGCCGTAGTCGTATCATGGCAGCAGCTGCACCTTGAAATTACCCTCAATGAACATGACAGGGTTGAAATGACTTCACCTCAAATAACCTTCCTCGGCGTAATTTCAAGCCACGGCAAAAAGCCTTTCATCACCACCAATCAAATACAACCCTCATTCTTTCAAACCAACCACCTGTCTTCAGCCTTGATCTAGTCAACTCAATGCTTCACTCCGACACCCTCTTAAACCCCCCCCCCCCCTTCCCCTCTTCGAGACCCCAACTTATATATGCTTTACATGCTCCTCCTTTTCATACTCTATTCAAATCTGCTAGGCCTCCTCGTCCGCGCCAGCCAAAGCACCACCAACAACTCAAGCCAAGCTCTCCTCCGTCGACACGCCAGCCCAGCCGCTACGTATGTTTTCCGCGGCGACTTCAGATCCCCCTTGGAGATCAGGGCCCAGGGCGGCTTCCGACCACAAGGCCGGTACGAGCTCAGCGACGCATGCTTCTCCATCGAGCGCCATATCAACGGTGAAGCCTCTTCATGGCCGGGTGAGATAAACTGGTCGACGGCCTACGTATCGACCACGACCGACAGACGTGTGGCCTCGAGCTACGGTTCGTGGTTTTACATGATTTCCGCTACGCCCAACTTCTTGGACCCTCGCGATCCTGCCGATAGCGAGTCTGAAGTCTTTGCTTTGGGCGGCATCCCCTGGTGGCAGGTCCTTGGCTTCTATCGTCCAGCGACAAGGTCCGACGCCAAGTTTCGGAAGATAGTCACGAGCCAGAGCATCGAACAGGTCATCAACCTTCTAACTAGGAACCCCAGCTATCGCAGAGGGGCAGCACGCCATACTGTCACCGTAGGCATCCCACCGGGTCTATACGAAAGGACGTCTAGGAGAGCGGCCGCGGTGAGGTTCATGAACAGCTTGCCGGACAGTCACGAGTTCGGCTGGCATGGAAGTTTCCCCCTCGTCATGAGACGCAACTCGAAAGACGTGAAGAAAGGAATCGGACGAGAGAGAAAAGCCGGCTCTAAATCGGCGGCTTTCACGGCGAAAACGAAAGAGACTGGAGTTTTTTTGCCTCGTCTTCAACAAACAGCTCGAGTCGATGTGAAGGCGCGAATAGGGCATCCCATGATTACTAACCAAGGAAAGATACGATTCGGCCCAAAGCTGTGGCGGACAAAGCCCTATTGACGATGCACTTGCAAGGCCCATTCACCCTCTGACAACCATGTCCTCGGGCGCCATCCCCTTCCCCTCAACCAACACGCCCGCCTTCCTCAGGATAGCGACGCACTTGTCCACGACCTCGGCCTTGACACCCTCCGTCTTAGCCGGAAACCGCACAGTGTCGAGCCAGGCCCGAGCATCCGACTCCGTATAGCCCAAGCTGGAGGAGATGTAAGCCACAGCCTCGTCCTGATGCTCGTTGAAATAATCAACACCCTGATCTAACTTGTGGAAAAGAGTTCCGAGGCGAGAATCGAGACAGCCGTTTCGCGGAGCCAGAGCAGTCGAAGCTACAATCTTCCAACTACTCCAGGGCGTGAGAATATCTCCTACGCGTCGTATCTCGCCCGAGTCGTGGAAGCGCTTCGACGTGAAGTGTTCCCACATGAAGAAGTCGGCCGCGTCCGAATTGACAGCCTCGCGCAGACGATCGAACGTGTGCAGCACGACAGCGTCTGAAAATGGAGGCTGCTGCGACGAGGCTAGCCAGCCTTGTTGGTCGGCGAGGACGTAGCCCATGACCTGGCTGCCAGAGCCCGGGCGCGAGATTCCGATTCTGCGCCCACGTAGAGAGTCGATTGATGTCAGGTCTTTGCGCTGGGCGCCTGTTGAGATGGCCCACCCTGCCGAGATGTCAGATAGAGTAGAGAGAGATGAGAGCGACAGAGAAGGAAAAGAAGCGAGGATCGTACGCAGCGGCGTCTCGACGTAGGTCCCGACCAGACGGTAGCCCCCGTCTCCCTCTACGCCCTCGCGGCCCAGCCCCGCGATCCAACCTTCGGTCAAGCCGATGCCGACGTCGATCTCGCCGGCCCGTATCGCCGTCACCATGTGGCCAGTCCCCGAGGGGAAGGAGACGAGCGTGGCGTCGAGGCCATGGCACTTTTGAGCGAAGTGAAGCGGTGCGGAAAAATGCTCGGGAACGAAGCCGATGCGCAGCGTCATGACGGGAGGAGATGTGGTCTTGTTCTTATCATTGATGGGTGCAGAGGAGGCATGCATCGGTTGCGTCATAATGTGACATGTAGGTATAGAGCCGCCGCTTACATGTACATACATAGAGCAATGGTCATGTGATTTTCTCTTCTCTTCTTCTCAAAGCTGGTGTTAGGGTAAGGGTTGATGCCAAGGTAGCATCACATCTTGAACCGTGATTCTAAAGGCCCCCCTGTCAAGTGTCAAACCCAGTTCACAGTGCACGGACCGAAGCCGCCTCGGGAAGCCCCGAGAAGCGGGCCCGAAACAAGGGTCTTGTACGGACTAGCAGGTAGTCAGTTTAAAAGCTCTGGGCTGTCATCTCTGGCAAGCCATGCCTTCGGAACGCTTCCTGTCCCACCAGGACACGGCACAGTTTCGCCAATCGAAGATGCCAAGGCGTTTGACGTTTTGGTGAACAATCTCTGATAGAGGAAGAGGAGAGAGTCGAAGGCGGGTTCCTGTATGTATGTATAGAGCCTCGTTAAACACCCAGCTTTCGTTTCCCCACCCCCTTACTCCGTCATGTCCGTCTCACCAGTCGCTCTGCCGTGTCCCGCGAAGCCGGTGTGATGGGAATCTCTCTCTCGGCCGAGCCCAGATAGAAGGCTGTAAAAGGGGGAAGCCAGCGCCCTCCTTGTTCGTTTGTTTTGTTCCGTTCTGTTCTCTCGTTCATTCACTTCTCTCTCTCTCTCTCTCTCTCAGTTATGCCAACATGGCTACTCTGAACCTCAACCAGACTCGCGATGCGGCCAACGCAACCGGTCCCTCACAACTCACGGGTGGTCAGGATGTGCCGCCGACGGGCACCTTCCCGCAGCAGGCCGTGCCCATGTTCACCTCGCAGCTGGAGCTCACCAACTTCTGCAACGATAACCCCAAGGTGATACCCTGCTCGCAGCTTCCGGGCCTGTATCAGTACAGGATCGACGTCGCGCCCAACGCCATCTTCCTCGTCATCTTCTGCGTCTCGCTGTTGTGGTACGGCGCCGTGCTGTTTCGTACGAGGCGCGGTCTGGCTTTTAGCTTGGCTATGATGGCTGGTCTGCTGTGCGAGATCATGAGCTACTCCGGCCGTATAGCCAGCTTTCAAAACCAGTGGAACCTCGTGGCCTTTGTCATTGAGGAGATCTTCATCGGCCTCGGTCCTACTTTCATGGCTGCCGGCCTCTACCTTTGTCTGGGCAATATAGTCGCCGCCTTTGGCGCTGAGAACTCACGCATCCCTCAAAACTACTACACCAGAATCGTACGTTTTGCGCCTTTCCCTTCCTTGATTCGGCCAACTCGAGATGCTGATTTCAGTTTAAACAGTTTATCCCCGGCGACCTGCTCGCCCTCACCTTCCAAGCCGCTGGCGGCGCAGCGACGGCAAAAAACGTCCTTTCCGGCCAACCGTCGGAGACGAGCAACCGGGTTCTCATCGTCGGCCTCGTCTTTCAGCTGGTGACGCTCACAGGCTTCATCACCGCCTCCATCGACTTCGCCTTTCGCGCTCACCGCCGATGGAAAGCCGTCGGTCAGGCGGCCTTTACCCAGCACCCGGCCTACGTTCGTCTGCGGAAGACGATGCGGTTTCGGGGCTTCGTCGCCGCTCTCACGCTCGCTACGGCCTGTATCCTCTGGCGCAGCATCTTTCACCTCATCGAGCTCAGCGAGCCTATTCCGGGACCGATCCGTGGTAATCAGGGCCTCTTCATTGCCTTTGAGGGCGTTCTCATCGTCATCGCCGTCTTGTCACTCAACATCTTCAACCCGGTTCTCTTCCATCATCCGGCGGACGGGCCGGCGCCGGTCATTACTCACCAGGTGATTGAGTGGAAGGATAACGACCTGTATTGATAGCCGCGTGTGCTTGTCTATGAACATACATACCTACCTACCTACCATGTACGGTGTACCCATATCAGGGGTTGGAGATGTCTGGAAGCGTCGGCGTTTGGGGGGGGGGAATATTGATGGGATTGTGTTTTTTATGCCAACGAGTTATGAGCATACATAGCTCTTTTTTTTTAATCATCTTTCTTTGTAAGAGGCATGGCGACGGTGATCTTGAACAGGTAGGTAGGTAGGATTAGGAAGCTGATGCCTGGATATGGTCCATGGAAGGCTATCAATGCGTCTTTACTCTTGTACCGAGACTAGACAGATATCGAGGAAGAACAAGGTTTTATCGCTATCGGCTCCCATGTCCGTCCTCAGATTGTCGTGGGCGTTGAAAGAGGAGACCATCAAGGGATCGAGTTGTCACCCCCGGGATATGACGACTCCCCCGGAACCCTCTCGGCGTCACCGAGCCGCAAATCCCACACCGAGCAAGTTTTTTCTTCTTTCTTCGATAAAGGACCTCTATACCCATGAGGAATGTCAAGGAGTCTATCAGAGGGTCAAGACGGGGCCTGGGCTCTTCAGCCTGTTAATAGGTATAATAGGCACATGCCCTCACCAGGCTCAGAGTGAGAGCTGCATACATATATATGTATGTACAGGGATTGATAAGAAAGTGACGACGACCTTCGAATACTAGTATATAGGCAACTGTCAGACAAGGAGGAGGCGTGCAAATTATATTAATTAATATGCTTACCCTCTCTAAACGGAGGGAATTATCGTTATCTTTATATATATAATAAGAACTTTCCGTATCAGCCTCTTATACCGTAATACCCTTATAAATAAACTTTTATTCCTATAGCTTATATATTACCCCGGATATAGCCCTTTTCCTAATAGGAATTCCGTTTCCTAAGCTACGAATTTATTATTATAATATTTATACGCCTTAAGGGATAATAAAATATACGCCTAGCTTATTTTTATCTTAGCTTTTTAATATATTTTTATAAATATTATATATATTACTTTTTAAACTAAGTAAATAATACTTATTTTTTAAAAAGCTTAATTAAAGTTTCTTACGATAATTAAGAAAAATATTAAGGGTTAATTTATAATAAGTTTTATAAGTTAATTTATTTAGCTTAGAAAATATTAAATAATAGTTAAGTAATTATTTTTATAGCTAAGCCCTTAATAAGGCTAAGTTTAATTCCTAGTACCTCCTTAATATATATTTTTAAAAATTATTATATAAGGGAGGCTTTTAGTTAGGTAGCTTAGCTAATAGCTATAATAAGGGGATTAAGGGCCCCCTTATTATAATAAACTAGCTAAATTACCTAGCTAGGGGTTTTTTTTAGTTAATCTTATTAATAATATTTTTAAATATTATTAATTTTTTATTTTTTTATATATTTTAATAAGTTTATTATATTACCTTAATAATAAAAAAATTAATAAATAAGTTAGAAAAAATTAGAAAGGAAAAATTTATAAAGAAAATAAAAATATTATAATTAAAAGTTTATAATATTTTAAAATAATCTCCCCGATTAGAATAAACGATTAAAAAAATAACTTTAGGATAAGGGTATTATTTAACTAATAAGAAAATAAATATAATAGCGATTAAGGAGTAACGAAATAAAGTTACTATTTAAATTTAGTAAAGATTAGTTAAGAAGGAAGGAAATAATAGTAATTTAAGGTAATATTTAGGTTATAAATTATAAAGTTAATTATAGATATATAAGTTTAGATTTAGTATATAAGATTAAGAGAGATAGGTATAATTATTTATTTTAAATAGCCTTTTTAGAAAGTATTTTCTTCCCCTTAAGCTAAGTAAAGAGGGTTAATTAAAGGTATTTTCTTTCCTCTTTTTAACCCTCTTATCGATATATAATATAGTAAAGCTAATTTCTTTTTAGAAAGTATAGAATTTCTCTCCTTAAAGTAACTTCGTTAAGCTATTAGCTATTATATTAGATATCTTAATCTAGCCTATCTTTGTATAGCTAGATTAAACCTCTTAATATAACTAATAAGAGTATATATTAATATAAAGGAGCTTAGTCTTTAACCTTAAGTTCTCTTTTTTAATTAACTTAATAGTTTATAAGTTATTATAATAAATTATAATATCTTCTAATAGCTTAAATTAAACTTATTTATATAGCCTCTTAAAAGCTTATATTTTTTTATAATATATAATAGGGCTAGGAACTTAGCCTTTATTAAAAAAGTTATTATTATATTTTATTTCCTAAATTTAAAGAAAACTATACCCCCGAAAACTTAGATAATAAAGCTTTTAGTACTTTTTCGGTTATAGTTATCTCCGAATAAAGCGTTAGATATAGCTATAATAGTTAAATTATTATTATCGTAGCTAATTAAAAAGTCCTAAATATTACGAAAAAATTCTATAACCTAAATTATAAATTATAGATATTAAGGTCTAGCCCTTATATTATATTCGGGTTATAAACCTAAATATTAAACTTATAAATTAGCCTTATAATTAAACGATAAAGTTACCGCTATTCGGCTTAGAAGCTTATAGCGAAAGAATTAAATAAAATAAAATAGGAAAGATAGTTAAATAGGAAGGTAAATAAGCTCTAAAAGAAAGAGCGGTATATATAGCTATTTAGCACGCTAGAGTATAGCTTCCTTAGAAGCTCTTTATACGTAATTATTATTATATATAGCTTAGTAAATAAGCACCCTTTTAACTAATCCCTTAATAAAATTATATATATTTTTTTTTATAAATTTCTACCTTTATTTTTAATATTAATAGATTAATTAAATTAGATCGGATCGGAATAGCTAACTTATAAAACTAAATAGAAAAGCTTTAGTAATCTTAAGCTAGCCTTAGCGGATATTAATAACCCTTATAGTAAAAGCTATAAGTTTAATAATTAGAATAATAAATATAGGTAATATAATATATAATAAAAGATAGGGAGGAATATTATTAGTAAATCTTAAAATACGTAAAATAGTATTTTAAGAAATAAGCTAATACCTTTCTTATAAATAAGGAAATAAAGTAAAAAGCTATATTATAAGAAATATAGTTTATTATCTAATAATAAGCTATAACTTTTCTTACGATAAAGGAAGCGGAATATATAAAGTAATTTATAGCTACGTATACGGACGCCTTTAAGGAAATATTACGAATAAACCTTATTAAATTAACTTTTACTAAAGCTACGCTTAACTAAGCTTAGATTAATATAGCCCTTATAAAATAGAAAAAACCTTAGCCTAAGTAAAATAAATTATTAGATTTTTTCTATTTTTTTATAAGCTAGCTAGTTTACTAATATAATATTAATAAGCTTTAAGGTAAAGCTAATAATATAAATTATATTTAAGTATAGATTCTAAATTATTTTCCTAAAAATAAAATATAGAAAATATTAGCTTTTTAATAATCTAATAGCTTTAATAGAAAAAGGTACCTAAAAGACTTTTTTAACTACTTTTATTAAACTTTTAGTAATATCTAAGAATAAAAGAGAGCTTAAAATAAGCTCTAAACTTTAGTTTACTATAATAAATAAATATTTAGTAATTTTATTCCTAAGTTTAAAGAGGTCCTAGTAACCGCTATTAAATCTATAAGTTAGGATAATTTTATAAAATTAACTTAGCTACGCGAGGCCCTTTCCCTAATATTTCGAAACTTTTTAATTATTATTAATATACCTTATAAATATTTTCTATTTATTAATTACTTATAAGGTTTTACTTAGTCTTTTAAATAAACTTTACGCTTTCTTAAGGTAGCTAAAAAATACTAACTTAACTTAAATAAATACTTAGGAGGCGCTAAAAGTATTCTTATAAACTTAAGTATAGGAAAAAATATAGATAGGGATATTCTAATAAATATAATAAAAGATAAAAAAAAGAAAAAGCTAAAAGAAAAAGATAGTAGTTATAATAAAACTTTTACTTAAGTATTACGAAATACTTTTTAAGCTAAGTAAGTAAAAAGATTAGTATTAAAATAACGTAAAATATTAGGTTTTTATATTAAATATAAAATAAATATATACCTTATATATAATTATAATTTCTAACTTTTATAAAAGCTATAATAGAAAGCTTTAAAAGAAACCTATATTAATTATATAAAAATCTTAACTTAAATTAAGGAATATAATTCTAATAATAATTAAGGAAAAGAATAGCTTTAAGATATTATAGTATCTTAGAGGATAAGGTAATATAGATAAAGGAAAAGAAAAATATCCTTTATTTTAAACTATAAGCCCTATTTATTAAAATTCCCGTAATTTTAAATAACTTAGAACTAATAAATATATTAGTTAATAAAAGCTATAAAAGCTATTCTATAATATACTTATAGCTAATATAAAACTTATAAATATTAATAGAAAAAATCTTAGCTTAATAAATAAAAAAGGTAATAATAAGCGGACTAAAAGTATTAAGTATTACCTAGCTTTTACTTAAAATAAATAGCTTTAATTAATTAATCGTAATATATATAATACTAAATCTTAATTTCCTAATTATTTTTAGTAAGCTTTAGCTATAATATATAAAATCTTATTTAGTTTTTTACGAAGAACGAATATAGTACGGAGATTTATAATAATAAGTATAAGTTACTAATACTCGCTTTTAACTAATAAAGGAGATTTTAAACGCGGTATACCTTTATAGCTTAATTTTCGTTAGAGAAGTAAAAAGAAAGTAGAAAAAACTATATTATTAGAAAAAGGACCTTATTAAATACTTAAAAATCTAAGCGGTAAGAGTTAAAAATATAAAGAAGGCGTTATAGGATAAAATTCCCTTAATAGATAACTAATTACGAGAATAAATCTTAATAGAATTTTATAATATATTTCCCTTTTTCCGTAAATAGGAAATAAATAAGTTAAACTTATATAAAAAAATATAAATTATTATATATTATTTAAAAAAAAAATAGATAGTAAAAAACCTTAGATTTTATTTAGCCCCTTTTATAATATATTAAGGGAGGAATTACTTATTTTTAAAAAAATATTATAAAACCTTTTTTAGAAAAGCTTTATTTAACTTAGTAGCTTACCCGTAAGTACCTTAATCCTCTTCGTAAGAAAACTTAGAAAAAGATTATAATTTTATATAGATTTCTATATACTAAATATAATTATAGTCCTAGATAAATACCTACTCTTTTTACTTAGTAATATTTTTTAGTTATTAGCTAAGTTTTAATAGCTTATAAAGCTAGATATTATATAAGCTTTCTATAAAGTATAGATTACTAAAAGAAAAGAATAGAAAATAGTATTTTAAACCCGATATAGCTTTTTTAAATAAATAGTTACCTTATTCGGACTTATAAGAGCTCCTACTACTTTTTAAAAATATATTAATAGTATCTTTTAGCTATATCTTAATAAGTTTTACTTAGCTTATATTAATAATATTATTATTTACTTAAATAATACTAAGAAAAACTATTTCTATAAAGTATACTTAGTTCTCTATAAACTTTAGGAGTATAAGCTTTATTTAAACTTAGATAAGTATAAATTTATAGTTAAGAAAGTAAAATACTTAAGGTTTATAATATTAGTAGAAGTTAAGCTTTAGGTAAACTTAGAAAAGATTAAGATAATTATTAACTAGGCTGCGCTAACTTCCCTTAAAGGCCTTCGTAGATTCCTAAGTTTTACTAACTTTTACCGTCTCTTTATTATAGATTTTACCGGGGTAGTAGAATTATTAATAAACCTAATAAAGAAAAAGGTTAAGTTTATTTAAGGCCCCGATTAGGAATAAGCTTTTTAGGAAGTTAAGAATTTATTTTTAAAGGCCCCTTTACTAGTAAAATAGAATTTCGAGGACCCTATATTTTTAGAAATAGATATTAGCGCCTATATTATAAAAGGTTATCTTTACTAAGAATAAAACGGATAGAAATAACTAGTAGCGTTCTTTTCCGTAAAAATAAATATAGCTAAATATAACTATCTTATATATAATAAAAAGATATTAGTAATTATTAAATACTTAAAATAATAGCACGCTAAATTATATAATTATAATAGCTTTAATATTATTACTAATTATAAAAACTTAAAATATTTTATAACTTACTAGTACTTATTAGAATAATAAGCGTATTAAGCGGAGTATTTATTATAATTTAATTTTAAAATCCGTTATCGATTTAGTAAATAAGCTATAATCCTAAATACCCTTTCTTATAAGGATTAGAATAAACCCTTAACTATAAAGGAGGAAAACGCCCGCTTTATATAAATAATTCCCGAAAAAGCCTTATAATTCTACTTCTAAGTAATAGTAATTAATATTTTAGAAGACCTTACTAATATTTTAGAAAAAGAGGAAAGCGAAGATAGATAATAAAATATAAATATAGCTATGGAAAACGCTATAAATTTACGAGATAACATTTTACTAGAAACTTAAGTTTTCTCTAATAATAAGCTTTAGGAATTTTAGAATAAGATAATATTATAAGATTTAGTTTTCTAAGAAATATACTAAGTTATAATAAAAGGAGACCGCTTATTACTTTTAAAGCTATAATTTAAAGTTTAAATTATAAATTATTATATTAATACTAAAAAAAGACTACGTTTTCGTAATAAGCTTTAAGTTCTAAAAGCTTTAATTATTATAATAAAGGATTTTAAGAAAATATTAGCCTCCTTATTTAATATATTATAAAATCGTTTTATTTAAATAATCTATAACTTAACTTTAATTAGTTACCTTAAAAGGGAAAGTATAATAGCCCTTATAACTTATAATTTCTTCTAGCTATTTTAATAATAATATATTTATTAATTCCTTAAGAATTATAATACTTATAGTAAAATTAAAGCTTAGAAATAATATCGAGCTACTTTTCTTAAGTTATTACCTACTTTAAATTAGTTTTACTAATATATATAAATAGATTTTATAATAAATTTCCCGCTTATAAAACGTAGAAATAAGCACTTATAGGTAATTAAAAACCGCTTTAGTAAAAAGATCCTACTTAAACTAATACCCTTAATAAACGCTCCGCTTTATATAAAGCGGTTTCTCTAATATTTTATATAATTTTATTAATAGCTAAATATTATCGTAAATAATAGAGGAATTAATTAGATAAGTAAATTTTAAAGCTATTTTTACTAACTTTATAGGATTAATTAAATACTTAATATAGCTTACTATTTATAAACTAATAAAAGATATAAGAGGGTTAATTAAGATATATAAGCTTACCTCTAAGTAGTAATTTTTTATAATTAAGATAATTAAAATAAATAGCTTTTTATAGCTTAGCTTATATTAAATAGTAAAGTTTACTTAGTTATAAGAATAATACTATTCTTCGTAACTTATAAGTTCTAAGCTTTAATAATAGTATTATTAAACTTAAATATTTTATAATTATTAATAAGGAATCTTAAAAGCTAAGCTAAGAAATTTATAAAATAATTATAATAAGTAATAAACTTATATTAAGCGGCCGATATTTTATTCTTATAAACTTAGGAGTTTTAAGCTAATAAAAATCGATAAGCGGCTAAGCGCTTTAAAGTTAGCGATAAAGTTTAGCTTAATTTATATAATTTCCTTAGCGTAAAGCTTAAAAAAAAGCTTAATTAAAAAAACGCTAAATTTATAATAGCGTAAGTTATTAACCTTTCCCTTATTAAACTTACGAGATTATTAATAGGAGCTTATAATCGCTTTAGTATAAATTTACTTAAGAGGGTAGCTTTAAACCTTTTACTTAAATAAGAAGTTATTAATTTATAGCCTCTTATAATACTAATTAACGGGGAGGAAAAATAAGAAGTTAAAAAAATTATTTTAGCTAAATAGAAGAAAGTAAGTAAAGGTAGGAGATAGGAGGTTTTTATTAAATAGAAAAGTTATTAAAACCCGATATAGGAACCTTTAGTAAAATTTAAAAGCACCGCTACTTTTAATCGCTTTAAAGCTTTATATAAACCGGCTATATATAATAATAAGTAAGTTATTAGAAAACGTATAGTAAAATAGCTAATAGCGGGATTATATTAAAAAGCGTACTAATAAGCGCGGAAAATATACCCCCCCCCCTTTTATAATATTTAGTAGCGCTATTTCTTCGTAAATAATAATTTCTTAGCTAAGTAATAGTAATAGCGTAATAATATTAAGGTTATTAGTTTAGTAGCGGCGGTAATAAGTATAGCGGTAGCGGTAATAGTAGCGTTATATTCTAAAATAGTAACTTTTTCTTTTAATATTAAAATATTAACTAACCCTCTAAAGCCTAAAAGCTTATAAAAGGAGGCGATATTAAGAATAGCGTTAATATACTCCTTAGCTAAAATAAATTAGCTTTCCGCGTTCTATATAATAGAATTAGGAATATAAACTATATAATAAAAAAAGTACCGCTATATATAAGCTTAAGCTTAGCTAATATCGTTAAGGCTTAAGCTATTATAATCGCCGCCCGAAGCGCTTTATTAGCTTTTATTATTATTAGCGGATTTTTAATATTAGTAGTAATATACTACGCTATATAAGCTAAAATTAGAAGCTAAAAGGCTAGCGTATAAGTTTAGTATAAAAATATATATTTTATATAAGATATATAAGGTTTTTACTTCCCTATACGCCTTAGTATTATAGCCTAATTACGATATTTATATCCTTATTTAATATAGCGAAAATATAAATACTCTTAAAAAGCCCCTTTATTATTATTATTATTTTCCTTATCTTTACTTTTATCGTTATCTTCGTTATTAACGGGGCTAGTAGCGGGGGCGAGAGGAGGAGAAGGAGAGGAAGCGGGAGCGAAGGTAGCGATAGCTATAGCGGTAAAGATAGGAGTCTTAGCCCGGGATATCTTCTTCCGTAAAATAGGCTATAGAAAATATAATATTAGTAAAAAAAGCCGCTAATTTAGCTAGATAAAAACTTACCGTAATAAGAGGAGGAGATAGGGAAAGTTAATAAGGGGCCTAAGGCTAAAAGCTTCTCCGTATAATAACTTAAGAAAAATATTATAAGTAATATATCCCTTATAATAAATAAATCGCCCTCCTAAATATAGGATTAATAAGTCCTATATAGTAAGCTATAAAATATATTAAAGAAGAGACTTATTTTAAAAAGAGAAGGAGGAATAGTAAAAAAAAAAAAAGGCCGCCGTAAGAGGCTAATATCTTTAAATAAACTATTCTATAAAAGTTAGAAAATTTTCCTTATATTTAAGGCCTCTATTATCGCTAGCGATATCGTTTTTATTAACTTCTTCGTTACCGTTATCGCCCTTATTATTCTTATTATCTTTATCGGTAATAGCGGTAGCGGTAAAGTTAGCGGCGGCGCTAGCGGCGGCGGCGATATCTTAAAAATAATTATTATACTTACTAAGCTAAGATATCCCTATTAGTAGAAAAAACGTTAGTATAATTAAACCCGTAGAATAAGTAGCGGATTTCCTTACTAATAACGATAATAATAATAATATTAATAATAATAATAATAATAATAATAATAAGGCTATAAAAGGAAGAAAGGAAAGAATAAAAAGTTTAATAGGTAGGCGTTATAAAAGCTATAGAAAAAAGGGGCGGGCTAGCGGAAAATCTTTTACCTAACTTTACTATATATTATATAACGGATCCCGCACTTATAGGAGAGGGAAGGGACCTTATATTAAGGTCTAGCCCTTATATTATATTCGGGTTATAAACCTAAATATTAAACTTACGGATTAGCCTTACGATTAAACGATAAGGCTACCGCTATTTAGCTTAGAAGCTTATAGCGGAAAGATTAAATAAAACGGAACGGGAAGGATAGTTAAACGGGAAGGCAAATAGGCTCTAAAGGAAAGAGCGGTATATATAGCTATTTAGCACGCTAGAGTGCGGCTTCCTTAAAAGCTTTCTATACGTAATTATTATTATATATAGCTTAGCAAATAAGCACCCCTTTAACTAGTCCCTTAATAATAAATATTAAAAGCTAAGATTAATAAAACCTTATACTAAGCGGCTAATAGTAAATATAATATCTACTTAAATAATAATTATAATATATATTAAGCTACTAATCGGCGATAATAGCCTAATATCGCTTAATCTCTTCTTTTATTACTTACCTCTCGAAAAGAGGGATCTTTTTAAGTATTATTAGCTAAGGCCGAGTTTTCTTTATTAGGAGCCCTTTAAATTTTATTATTACCTTTTAAATATAGGACTTCTAACTTAGAAATAAACGCTAATTAGCCCTATCCCTAATAACTTTAATATTTAGGAACTAATAAAAGTTTTCTAAATCCTTAATTTAAAAGGCCTTTTTAATAGCTTATTAAAAATTAATATATTTATCTATTTAATCTTTCCTAAATAAAGTTATAAGATTATTAATATAGAAAAAAACGATAATCTTTCCGTTCGTTATAATATAAGGGTCTTCTAAGATAGTCTAGTAGCCTTAGCTTTTAAGCTAAGCTATAAGTAACTTATACTAAAGAAAAGAAGATTATCGAAAATTATAAAAAGCCTTTTTTAATTTCTAAGCTTAGCCTAGCTTATTAAAGCTAGGAGGAAGCTTATAATAAACTTCCTTATTAAGATTACTATTATAAAAAGCGTTAATAAAGTTATATTACTAAGCTTTAAAGTTAAAATAGGCTATTAAGGCTATTAATAACTAAAATATTTATACTACTAGCGTATAAGCGTAAATAAATAATTTATTTAATAGTTACTTATTTCCGTATATAATAACGCGGGCTTTATACTTCTAAAAAAAGCTTTATAAGTTAAACTTATAAATAAAAACTTATTTAAGATTAATTAACCGCTACTTTTAGGGTATAGCGGCTATTAAGATTTTTTTAGTAATTTTATAATTTTTTATCTTTATTAACTTAACCTTTATAGCCTCTAGCTATTATACCTTATTAGGCCTATTATAAGCCCTTTTATACGTAAAAAGGGGCTCTAATAAATAGTCTTAATAAGGCTTATTTATAAAAGCTTAAAAGAAAATAAAGGCTAAATTCCCTATCTAATTAAAAGAGTTAGGGGTAAAAGGCGTATAAGAGGGCGTTTCCGCCTCTTTTACTAAAGGATTTATAAGTCCGGCGCTAAGATAACTATTATCCCGCTTTTTAACGCTAGATTAATTAAAAAAGCTAGAAAACGCATTTTTAAATATTTCTTAAGATTAAGTATTATTACTAGCTAGGTTACGTATACTAGGCTTTTCTCGTTATAAAGGCCTAAGGAGATTATTATCGTTAACTTCCTCCTTTTAATTTTTAATTATAAAAACCTAATAAAGGGCTTCTTCTAGCTAAGGGGTATCTTTATAATCTTACTTATAAAATACCTTCTTATTAAAGGTTATAAATAAAGTGCTAATTAAAGTATACTTTTTTAAAAAAGGTATTTAGATTAAGTATTATAAGGAGGAAGTAATACCGGCTAAATAGCTAATATAAGCTTTTAGATCGAATTTACTTTAAAGGCCCCTTATAGCTTTCCTCGTTATTAGAAACGCCTTATAACTATAAGCCCTAATATACTATAAGTTTTAAATAAGATAATCCTCCGGATAACCCTCCTACTAAAGGTTATAAGTTTTAAGCTAATAAAGCCTTTATTTAATTAGCTATATAGCTACCCTTTTATTTACTTTATAAGGTATCTTATTAAGTAAATAGATAGCTATTTATATAGCTGTTAGCTATATATTATAAAGGAAGCCTAATTATATAAGAAGGTAAGTAGCTGTATAAATTATAATACCTCCTAATTTTTTTATATAATTATTTTAGTATATATATACCAGAGAGGTAAATTAAATATTAATACCTTTAAATACTATATTATCTTAAAAGGCCTTAGTAAAAAAAGCCTTCTTATAATCTATTAGGATAATTAATACTTTTAAATTAAATACTTAGGTAATATAATATTAAGGTCTAGCCCTTATATTATATTCGGGTTATTAACTTAAATATTAAACTTATAGATTAGCCTTATAATTAAATAATAAGGCTGCCGCTATCCGGCTTAGAGGCTTATAGCGGAAAGATTAAAAGGAACGGAACGGAAAAGATAGTTAAATAGGGAGGCAAATAGGCTCTAAAGGAAAAAGCGGTATATATAGCTATTTAGCACGCTAAAATATAGCTTCCTTAGAAGCTTATTATACGTAATTATTATTATATATAGCCTAGCAAATAAGCACCTTTTTAACTAATCCCTTAATAGAATTATATATCTTTTTCTTATAAACTTCTACCCTTATCTTTAACGTTAATAGATTAATTAAATTAAATCGGATTAGAATAGCTAACTTATAAGACTAAATAGAAAAGCTCTAGTAATCTTAAGCTAGCTTTAGCGGATATTAATAACCCTTATAGCGAGAGCTACGAGTTTAGTAGTTAGAATAATAAATATAGGTAATATAATATATAATAAAAGATAAGGAGGAACGTTATTAGCAGATCTTAAAGTATATAGAATAATACTTTAAAGAATAAGCTAATATCTTTCTTATAGATAAGGAAGCGGAGTAAAAAGTTATATTATAAAAAGTATAGTTTACTATCTAATAATAAGCCGTAACTTTTCTCGTAATAAAGAAAGTAAAATATATAAAGTAACTTATAGCCGCGCGTGCGGACGCTTTTAAGGAAATACTATAAATAAACCTCGTTAAACTAACCTTTATTAAAGCTACGCCTAACTAAGCTTAGATTAATATAGCCCTTATAAGATAGAAAAAACCTTAGCTTAAGTAAGATAGATTATTAAATTCCTTTTACTTTTTTATAAGCTAGCTAATTTACTAATATAATATTAATAAGCTTTAAGGTAAAGCTAATAATATAGATTATATCTAAGTATAGATCCTAAACTACTTTCTTAAGAATAAAATACGGAAAATATTAGCCTTCTAGTAGTTTAGTAGCTTTAGTAGAAAAAGGCACCTAAAAGCCTTTTTTAACTACTTTTATCGAACTTTTAGCAATATCTAAGAATAAAAGAGGGCTTAAAATAAGCTTCGAATTTTAGTTTACTATAACGGATAGATATTTAATAACTTTATTCCTAAGTTCGAAAAAATCTTAGTAATTACTATTAGATCTATAAATTAGGATAATTCTATAAAATTAACTTAGCTACGCGGGGCCCTTTCCCTAATATTTTAAAACTTTTTAGTTATTATTAATATATTTTACGAATACTTTCTATTTATTAATCGCTTATAAAATCTTACTTAGTTTTTTAAATAAACCTTATATTTTCTTAGGGCGGCTAAAAAATACTAACCTAACCTAAATAAATACTTAGGAGGCGCTAAGGGCGTTCTCGTAAACCTAAATATAGGAAAAAATATAAATAGGGATATTCTAATAAATATAATAGAAGATAAAAAGAAGAAAAAGCTAAAAAGAAAAAAAGGCGGTTATAATAAAACTCTTACCTAAGTATTATAAAATACCCCTTAAGCTAAGTAAATAAAAAGATTAGTATTAGAATAATATAAAATATTAAGTTTTTATATTAAATATAAAATAAATATATACCTTATATATAATTATAATTTCTAACTTTTATAAAAGCTATAGTAAAAAGCTTTAGGAGAAACTTATATTAACTATATAGAAATCTTACCTTAAATTAAGGAATATAATTCCGATAATAATTAGGGAAAAAAATAGCTCCGGGATATCGTAGCGTCCTAGAGGATAAGGTAATATTATAATATAAATAGAGGAAAAGAAAAATATCCTCCGTTCTAAACTATAAGCTTTATTTACTAAAATTCCTATAATCTTAAATAATTTAAAACTAATAAATATATTAATTAATAAAAGCTATAAGAGCTATTTTATAATATACTTATAGCTAATATAAAACTTATAAATATTAATAGAAAGAATCTTAGCTTAATAAGTAAAAAAGGTAATAATAAGTAAACTAAAAGTATTAAGTATCGCCTAGCTTTTACTTAAGATAAATAGCTTTAGTTAATTAATTATAATATATATAATATTAGATTTTAATTTCCCGATTATTTTTAGTAAATTTTAGCTATAATATATAAAATCTTACTTAGTTTTTTATAAAGAATAAGTATAATATAGAGATTCGTAGTAATAAGTGCGGGTTACTAGCACTTACTTTTAACTAATAAAGGAGATCTTAAACGCGGTATACTTTTATAGCTTAACTTTCGTCGGAGAAGTAAGGAGGAGGTAAAAGGAATTATACTATTAGAAGAAGGACCTTACTAAATACTTAGAGATTTAAGTAGTAAGAGTTAAAAATATAAAAAAGGCGTTATAAAATAAGATTCCTTTAATAAATAACTAATTATAAGAACAGATCTTAATAGAATTTTATAATATATTTCCCCTTTTCTATAAATAAAAAGCGGATAAGTTAAACTTATATAAAAAAGGTATAAATTACTATATACCGCTTAAGAAAAAAGTAAATAGTAAAAAACTTTAAATTTTATTTAGCCCCTTTTATAATATATTAAAAGAGGAATTACTTATTTTTAAAAAGATATTACGAGACCTCCTCTAAAAAGGCTTTATTTAACTTAGTAGCTTACTTATAAGTATTTTAGTTTTCTTTATAAGGAAACTTAAGGGAGGATTATAATTTTATATAGATTTTTATATACTAAATATAATTATAGTTTTAGATAGATACCCGCTCCTTTTACTTAGTAATACTTTTCGGTTATTAGCTAAGTTTTAATAGCTTATAAAGCTAGATATTATATAAGCTTTTTATAAGGTATAGATTACTAAAAAAGAGAAATAGAAAATAGCGTTTTAGACCTAATATAGCTTTTTCAAATAAATAATTACCTTATTCGGACTTATAAAAGCTCCTATTACCTTTTAAAAATATATTAATAATATCTTTTAGCTATATTTCGATAAGTTTTACTTAGCTTATATTAATAATATTATTATTTACTTTAATAATATTAAAAAGGACTATTTTCGTAAGGTATACTTAGTTCTCTATAAGCTTTAAAAATATAAGCTTTATCTAAACTTAGATAAGTACGAATTCGTAGTTAAGAAGGTAAAATACCTAGGATTTATAATACTAATAGGGGTTAGGCTTTAGGTAAACTCGGAAAAGATTAAGATAATTATTAACTAAGCTACGCTAACTTCTTTTAAGGGCCTTTATAAATTCCTAAGTTTTACTAATTTCTACTAACTCTTTATTACGGATTTTACTAAAATAATAGAACTATTAATAAATTTAACGAAGAAAGGGGTAAAATTCGTTTAGGGATTAGATTAAGAATAAGCTTTCTAGGAAGTTAAGAATTTATTTATAAGAGCCTTTTTATTAGTAGAATAAAACTTCGGGGACCTTATATTTTTAAAAGTAAATATTAGCGCTTATATTATAAGAGGTTATTTTTATTAGGAATAAGAAAGATAGAAATAACTAATAGCGTTTTTTTCCGTAAAAATAAATATAGCTAAATATAACTATTTAATATATAATAAAAAGATATTAGCGATTATTAAATACTTAAAATAGTAGCACGCTAAACTACGTAATTATAATAGCTTCGATATTATTATTAATTATAAGAATTTAAAGTATTTTATAATTCGCCGGCACTTTTTAGAATAATAAGCTTATTAAGCTAAGTACTTATTATAATTTAACTTTAAGATTTATTATTAACTTAGTAAATAAGCCGCGGTTTTAGACGCCCTTTCCCGTAAAAATTAAGATAAACCTTTAACTACGGAGGAGAAGGACGCCTACTTTATATAGATAATTCCCGAAAAAGCCTTATAATTCTACTTATAAGCGATAGTAATTAATACTTCTAGGAACCTTACTAATATCCTAGAAAAAGAGGAAAGCGAAGATAGATAATAAAATATAAATATAGCTACGGAAAATGCTATAGATTTATAAAATAATAATCTACTAAAAACTTAAGTTTTCTCTAATAATAAGTTTTAGGAATTTTAGAATAGGACGGTATTATAAGACTTAGTTTTCTAGGAAATATACTAAGCTATAATAAAAGGAGACCGCTTATTATTTCTAAAGCTATAACTTAAAGTTTAAATTATAGATTATTATATTAACGCTAAAAGAAAACTATATTTCTATAATAAGCTTTAAGTCCTAAAAGCCCTAGTTACTATAATAAAAGACTTTAAAAAAGTACTAGCCTCCCCGCTTAATATATTATAAAATTATCTTATCTAAATAATTTATAACTTAGCCTTAGTTAGTTATTTTAAAAAGGAAAATATAATAGCCCTTATAACTTATAATTTTTTTTAGCTATTTTAATAATAATATGTTTATTAATTCCTTAAGAATTATAATACTTATAGTAAAACTAAGGCTTAGAAATAATATCGAGCTACCTTTTTTAAGTTATTACTTACTTTAGATTAATTTTACTAATATATATAAATAGATTTTATAATAAACTTCCCGCTTATAGAACGCGGAAATAAGCACTTATAGGTAATTAAAAACTACCTTAGTAAAAAGATCTTACTTAAGCTAATACTCTTAATAAACGCTCCGCTTTATATAAAGCAGTTTCTCTAATATTTTATATAGTTTTATTAGTAGCTAAGTATTATCGTAAATAATAAAGGAACTAACTAAATAAGTAAATTCTAAAGCTATTTTTACTAACTTTATAAAATTAATTAAATACTTAGTATAGCTTATTATTTATAAACTAATAAAGGATATAAGAGGGTTAATTAAGATATATAAGCTTACCTCTAAGTAATAATCTTTTATAATTAAAATAATTAAGATAAATAGCTTCTTATAGCTTAGCTTACGCTAAATAGTAAAGTTTACTTAGCTATAGGAATAACGCTATTTTTCGTAACTTATAAGTTTTAAGCTCTAATAATAATATTATTAAACTTAGATACTCCGTAATTATTAATAAGAAATCTTAAAAGCTAGGCTAAGGAATTTATAAAATAATTATAATAAGTAATAAATTTATATTAAGCTATTAATATTTTATCCTTATAAACCTAAAAGTTCTAAGCTAATAAGAATTAATAAGTAGCTAAGCGCTTTAAAATTAGCGATAAAGTTTAGCTTAATTTATATAATTTCCTTAGCGTAAAGCTTAAAAAGAAGCTTAATTAGAAAAACGCTAAGTTTATAATAGCGCGGGTTATTAACCTTTCCCTTATTAAACTTATAGGATTACTAATAAGAGCTTATAATCGCTTTAGTATAAATTTACTTAAGAGGGTAGCTTTAAACCTTTTACTTAGATAAAAAATTATTAATTTATAGCCTTTTATAATACTAATTAACGGGGAAGAAGAATAGGAAATTAAAAAAATTATTTTAGCTAAATAGAAGAAAGTAAGTAAAAGTAAAAAATAAAAGGTCTTCGTTAAATAAAAAAGTTATTAAAACCTAATATAAGAACTTTTAGTAAAACTTAAAAATACCGCCGCTCTTAATCGCTTTAAAGCTTTATATAAACCGGCTATATATAATAATAAGTAAGTTATTAGGAAATATATAATAAAATAGCTAATAGCGGGATTATATTAAAAAGCGTACTAACGGGCGCGGAAAATATACCCCCCCCCCCCCTTATAATATTTAGCAGCGCTACTTCTTTATAAATAATAACTCCTTAGCTAAATAATAGCGGTAGCGCGATAATATTAGGGTTATTAATTTAGTAGTAATAGCGATAAATATAATAGTAGCGGTAATAGCGATATTATATTTTAAAATAATAACTTTTTCTTTTAATATTAAAATATTAGCTAACCCCTCGGAGCCCGAAAGCTTATAGGGGGGGGCGATATTAAGAATAGCGTTAATATACTCCTTAAAAAAAGAAATTAACTTTCCGCGTTTAGTATTATAAGATTAAGAAAACTAATTATATAATAAAAAAAGTATTATTATATATAAGCTTAAGCTTAGTTAATATCGTTAAGGTTTAAGTAATAATAATTAACGCTTAAAAAATATTATCCGCCCTTATTATTATTTTAAGCGGCGGCTTAGTTTTAGCGGTAATATATTACGCTATATAAGCTAAAACTAAAAGCTAAGGGGTAAGCGTATAAGTTTAGTATAAAGGTATATATTTTATATAAGATATATAAAGTTTTTACTTCCCCGTATACCTTAGTATTATAGCTTAATTATAATATTTATAACTTTATTTTATATAATAAAAATATAGAGGCTCCCGAAAAGCCCCCTTATTATAATTATCTTTATTTTTATCCTTATCTTTATTATTATTTTCTTCGTTAATAAGGTTAGCGGTAAAGGCGGGAGAAGGAGAGGGAGTAAAAGTAAGGGCGGGGGCGGGAGTCTTAGCCTAAGATTTCTTTTATAAAATAGGCTACGAAAAACTTAATATTAGCGAACGCTTATTATAAATAAATCGCTTTCTTAAACGCGGGATAAGGATTTACCGTAATAAAAGAAGGAGAAAGAGAAAGGGAGAGCCGGCGAGGGGCCTTAAGCTAGGAGCTTCTCCGTATAGTAACTTAAGAAATACCCGATAATATTAGTAGCGTATTTCTTTATAATAAGTAAGTTACTTTTTTAAATATAAGATTAATAAGTTTTATACGATAAGCTATTAAGTAAAAGGAAGAAAAAACTTATATTAGGAGATAGAGGAGAAGGAGAAATAGAAAAAAAAGAAGGAGGAGGAGGAGGAGGCTTAGAGTAATAATAACCCCCTTAGGTTAGCTTATAGCTATAATACTTTTTAAACTAAATATTAAAAGCTAGGAAATCCTCCTTTAAACTAAGGCCCTTATTATCGCCCGCGATATTATTATCGCTATTATTATCGCTATTATTATTACTATTATTATTATTATTATTAGTAATAGTAATTATAATATTAATAGTAGTAATAATAGTAAAATTAATAATAGAGGAGGTAGTAATAGCAAGGTTCTAAAAATAATTATTATATTCGCTAAGCTAAGATATCCCTATAAGTAAGAAAACGTTAGTATAGTTAAACTTATAAAATAAGTAGCGGATTCCCTTACTAATAATAATAATAATAGTAATATTAATAATAATAACGATAAGGCTATAAAAGGAAGAAGGGAAAAAATAAAGGATTTAATAAGTAGGTATTATAAAAGCTATAGAAAAGTAAGGCGGACCGGGTAACTTAGCGGAAAATTTTTTACCTAACCTTACTATATACTATATAACGGATCCCGCGCTTATAGGTAAGGGGAGGGACCTTATATTAAAGTCTAGCTTTTATATTATATTTAAGTTATTAACTTAAATATTAGACTTATAAATTAGCCTCGCGATTAAACGATAAGGCTACCGCTATCTAGCTTAGAAGCTTATAGCGGAAGGATTAGAAGGAACGGAACGAAAAGGATAGTTAAACGGGGAGGTAAATAAGCTTTAAAAGAAAGAGCGGTATATATAGCTATTTAGCACGCTAGAGTGCGGCTTCCTTAAAAGCTCGTTATACGTAATTATTATTATATATAGCTTAGTAAATAAGCACCTCTTTAACTAGTCCCTTAATATATAAGCTATAAATTTAACTTAAATAGATAGTAGATCCGTTTTATAAGGAATATTATAGCCTCTTCTTTCCCCTATAAAGCGGTAAGTAAAAAGGGCTAAATAATTTAATTTATTATACCCTACGCTTATATAAAATAGATTAAATAAAATAATAGCTTAAGGGCGTTAAAGCTATAAGGCTTAATAAGGTACCCGTAATCTCTCCTTTCTAAGCTTAGTAGTTATATAGATCTTATAGTTAGTTATTAAGATAGCCTTATTAATACTAACCCCTAGTAACTTACTTAGTAAAGCTTATACCTTAGCTTTTAGATAGCTTATATAAGCGTGCTATAAGTCCTTATTTATTTTTATAATAAGTTAAGAAACTTATAAATTAAGTAAGGCTATAAGAGTTAGTTTAATAACTTATAACTAAAGCTACCTAATCCTTATAATTATATAATAAAAAATTACCTTATTTTTTAAATTATAAAATTAGCTTATAAAGTTATTTTAAGCGTAACCTTTTTCTATAAAAATTATTAAAAAAATAAAATTAATATTAAAGTTAAGGTTAAACTTAATATTAATAAGGGTTATACGATAACTTATTTCTATTATAAATATAACTATATTTACCCTTAAGGTAATAACTTTAATTATAATAATAATAAAATTAGCTTATATATTTAAGTTAAAAATATTAAATTAGTTAAGGAAGTTAAAGATATATATTAAGCACCCCCTATTAAGGAGAACGCTATCTTTTATCTTTATACCTTTTAAAATAGGATTTTTTAAAGCTATAAAAACGCCTAAGGTTTCCTTATCCCTTTATTAGCTAGTAATTCCTATATTATCTTTTTTCTATTAATTAACTTTCTATTAAGTTAATTAATAATAAGCTACCTTATCTATAACTTATCGAAAAAGGTTTTTATTAAGATTAACTTAATTTTATAGAAAAGAAAGGATTAAGTTTAGGAGAATATAAAAGTATCTTTTTTAGTAATTTTCCTTTTTCTTAAACTCTCGAAGATATTTTTAACTATACTAAGTATAAATTTAAGCGTTACGCTTTCTAAGATTTTTCTAATTTACTTATATAAAGGAAGAAAAAAAAGGAGAAAGGGCTTATATTATTAAGCGGCTATTTTAATCTTTATTTTATAAGGTATTTACTTTTATCTATTACTTAAGATTATCGTAAATAATAAAAGCTAATTTCTTCTTAGTCTTATCTAGCTTAGGGGCCTTATAATTAGCCCTCCTAAATTCTTAAAAAATATCGATAAATTAAGAAGCTTTTCTATAATCCTTATAGCGGACTAAATCGAGGTTATATTATATTATTTATATAAATAAGGGATATTAATCTCTTATTATATAAATAAAATACTTAATATATACCTTATCTATAAACTTTACGCTATTAAGGCGTAAGTAAATATATTATACTTAGATTAATTAGGTAACTTAGTTATTAATATCTTTTTTAGAAAGGTCTCGTAAAAAAAGATCCCGTAATTTATTTTTAGCTAACTTATATTTAGCTATTTCTCTAAGCTATATAAAGGCTTAAAAAGTAATAAGTTTCTCCCTTAGTAAAAAGTCCCCTTAAATTAGGGATTAATAAGCTAAAAAAAGCCTTACTTAGATAAATAAATTTATCCCTTTAAGGGCTTTCTCTATCTTATAATATTCTTTTAAATCTTTTTAGAAATTAGGAAAGGTAAAAGACTTATATTTTTTCCTTAAAAGTTAGAAAATTTCGGGGTTAGAGGGCGTCTTATTTCTTATATAACCTCCTAAGTTTCCGAGAGGGATTTCCGGCCTATTTAGCTTAATAAGAAAATCTTATAATTTAAAATTAATAAAAGCTTAAATATTATATCCTTAAGCTATATTAATAATATCCTAATATTAATTTATTTAGTTTTTTAAGTTCTTAAGGATAAAAGTAAGCTTTAAGGTAGTTAAAAATTTAGCTATAATAGCTTATTATTAAAATTATTAATTATAATTAAAAATTAATAAATTTAGGGGTTATAAATCCGCTAAAAATAATAATAATAACCTTACTTCTATAAAAGCTTAATTAATTAAGTAATTTATAAAATATAAGTTATATAAGCTATAAGAATAATAAAATTAAATAAATTAGATTAGAGAGTACTAACTAAGCTTATAATTATTAAATAAGGAGAAAGCGTATAAATTATATTAATTAATATACTTACCTTTTCTAAACGGAGGGAATTATTATTATCTTTATATATATAATAAGAACTTTCTATATCGGCCTCTTATACCGTAATACCTTTATAAATAAACCTTTATTCCTATAGCTTATATATTACCCCGGATATAGCCCTTTTCCTAATAGGAATTCCGTTTCCTAGGCTGCGGATCCGTTACTATGATGCCTGCACGCCTTAAGGGATGATAAAATATACGCCTAGCCCACCCTTGTCTTAGCCCTCTGACAGCAACTTATCATATCCATACATATTGAATCCTCCGAGTCAAGGCTAAAGGAAGCCTCTCGTATTTTATGTATGTATGGTACAGGGATTATGCCTCCTTGTGATGGTCAGTCCAACATACATATGTGTATGTATGTCATGTCGTATTCCGCTTTCGTTTTCGATTTTTCTCAAGGGGAAAAGATGCTTCTCTCAAAACTCGCTTTCACAATAAGACGCAGATGGAATAGGTAGTGAGGTTTAAAGGTGTATGTATAAAGGCCCCCCCCCCCCCCCTCCCCCTTGATGGCTCCGGCATCATATCCATCTTCAGTCATTTGGTATACATACGTCATACATTCTTATCATTCATTGCATTCGTTCGGATATACCAAATCAGACAAGATGAAGGGCTATTGGATCATCATCATCATCACCTCTTTGCTGCAATCACTTGCTCTTGGGCGCCGCATACCGGACAAGACATCTAGAATCGGCTTGACAAACGACCGTCCCGACGTTGGACCGATGATACATAGACTAATGTTCAGACCGGGTGCTCGACTTTTCGAACCTCTTGGATGGACTTTCTATGTCGTCTTATATGGTGAAGAGTTCAATCCGAGTCGGGTTAGAAGCCTTGGCGGACTTTGGACAGGAGTCTTTGATTACGCCATTACTGGACGAGGGCAACGTATTCTACTGACAGAATCGCCTCAAGCAGACACAAGCAATCAAGGCGCATGGGTTTATTCGGTCGTGGTTGGACCTAACGCGGTATCACATTGGGCTGATGGTCACTTGGTTGGCATGTATCCGGTTGGTGGTGTGCCGTGGTCACAGATATCAGGCTATGCCTATTACCCTCCACAGTCGTCGGAGCTGCAATGGCCCCTTTTATGGAGAGCGTCCCTCTTCCTTCGCACGGTTAGTAACCCTGACTGCGACGACGCATGGTATACCTTTAGCTTCCCGGTACACCTCACCATTCCAGGGGGCCGAGTTGTCGAGCTGGAAGACATGAGGAGCATACGCAACCAGAGACGATTGCTGAACGATATCACCACCGAGGGAGGTCTGCATTGGCATTTTGGTCCAGGAGATACGGCGCCCGTGATAGGAGATCAATTGAGTGCCATCCGAAGATTGCTTCACTGGAACCCCAACGATGAATCACGAAGTCTGCCTCTGCTAGACGGTAAGAGAGAAAACATCCCCTTTATCTAGGGAGAAAGACTAATCGAAAAACAAGACCTGTCTCCCGCAAACGATTCGCCAAGCCAAAGCCGCTCCTTCTTGAGTAGCCTCCCCGTCGATGGCCTGAACTTGGGCTTGAGAAGGCGGACACGTCTAGCTTCAGGCCTCGCAGAGACACGCGACTGCGAAATAGTTGCTCAAGCAGTAGGCGCCGGTGAACCAAGGTCTACTTGTACCCTGTTCAAAAGACAGGAACCGCAATACGATCGGTGCGACGAGCTCGTCCAGCTGCTGACGAGCTGTCCCGACTTACTCGACAAGCCTGCGCGCAAGCCGGACATCGATGACGATGACGTCGACGACGTCACATGGACGATGATGATGAAGAAGCATGCTCAGGGCGGCCGTATCGATCTCAAAGTGCTAGGTGCTGCCAAGCCAGGAAGCCATGGCATCAAGACGGCTGAAAACCCTGCTTCGATAATTCATAGTCTTCAACGGTCAGCCACAGCGTCGTCACGACCAAGACAAAGGCAAAGAAGACGAAGACAGTGACGGATACAAAGTAACCTCGCTTAGAAGCATTCTAGATGGAGAGTTTTCGAGAGGTGTGAGCCTGAAGATGGTTATAGAGATGGAGATGGCTCTCTATAAAGGACTAGTCGCTCCTTTGATAGGTAGAGTTAGCTACAAGAGTGGTGCCCGGGTCGCTGCTAGATACGGTGGCTGTACCTACCTAACTCTCCTCTGTATCCGTAGTAGGTGGGTACTAGCCTACTAGGTAAAAGACAATGAATTGCAGTTAGTGCCTGTTAGCACTCTCCGTACTTAGATGGGTTGCATCCGTGTTCCCGTTATTTCCCTGCTAGTCAGACTAACACAGGTACTTGTATCCGTACCATTCGCATAACCATTCTTCTTCTTCTTTCCATCCTGCCACTGACTGCCCTCTGTTACTAGGAAACCAACATCATCGTCAACTCGACCAGACGCTTTCCATCTCCGGAACACTTTCTCTTTCGGCCCAAGACATCATCCAGCATCGGCTCTCGTGAGAACGCGGCTCGCCCCGTGGCTTGTGGCTCGTCATCCGCCGCCGATCGGATCCATCAACGCGCTACAAACTACAAACGGTCACGCCATCCGCCGCCGCCCGAGACGCCCCCTTGAAGGAAATCCGAGACACCCCCGGCTCAGACCCTCCTCTCTGCCTACCTACCTAGGTACTGTAGTCGCGGGTAAAGGAAGCAAGCAAGCAAAAAAAAAAAAGTCATCAACCCTTGTGGCACAAATTGAGACCCGAGACCCGAGGCCCCGTTCGTCAGCTGCAGTGTTTATCCGTCGTCTCCTCTCCCAATAGCCTCGCGAATGCGCCTGATTCGCCCTTTGCGGTCCCCTCTTCCGCCCACCGCCTTCCCGCCGCATCGACGACTACGACGGCAACAGACCATCCTTCGAACCGGATGCCGCCCTCTTTTCACGACCCATAGTCGGACCGCAGCCGCCTCATGGCTTTGCCGGAGATGCCGGACCACCGGTTGGCGAGGCGGCTCAGTGATGCTGCTGCCGCCGACGCCGCCGCCGCCCTCGCCCCGGCTAGTCGGAGCTTGTCGCCGGCCGAAACGGCGGCGGCGGCGGCCAAGGAGGATGCCGTCCGACTGCTCCCCGGCCTGGGCCTCACCAGGCGCGCTCTCGGCATCTGTCTCCTCCTCGTAACCGTCTTTCTCTGGACCATGTCCAACTTTTTGGCCAGCGTACGTTCTTCGTCTCTCCCGAATTTTTTCTCTTCCACCGCTGACTTTGTCGGTCGCGCAGTTCATCTTCTCAGACCATACATATGACAAACCATTTTTCCTCGTTTACATTAATTCTTCCGTCTTCGCCTTCTCCTTATTGCCGCGGGCGACACGATACCTCCTAAAAAGCGGAATTAGCGGGCTGCGACGTGACTTTCTACGCCTGTGGCGCGAGCGCCGGCTGGCTGGCGCAACGCCCAAGACGGCAGTGACGGCCGACGAGGAAGAGACGGCGGGCGAGCGCTTGCTGGTAGAGGATGAAGAGGCCGCCGAACGGGCGGAGCTGCCGGCGCTGTCTAAAGCCGGGGAGAAGCTCGGAATGCGCGAGACGGCCATGCTCAGCCTCGAGTTCTCGATGCTCTGGTTCGCTGCCAACTACCTGGCATCTGCCTGCCTCGGCTTCACCAGCGTGGCGAGCGTAACAATTCTTACGTCCACGAGCAGCATGTGGACGCTGGTATTGTGCGCAGTCTACGCCGTCGAACACTTCTCCATGCGCAAGCTGGTCGGTGTGACGGCGTCCATGGCCGGTGTCGTCCTCGTCTCGACCGTCGACCTGTCCGGCTCGAGTGACGCAAATCGCGGCTCGTTCCCGCACAAGACGGCGGGGCAGATTGCGGTGGGCGATGCCATGGCCCTTGGCAGCGCCGTCGTCTACGGACTGTACGTGACGGTGATGAAGCGACGGGTAGGTCGCGAGGATCGCGTCGACATGCGGCTCTTTTTCGGCCTCGTTGGCGTCTTCAACTTGGTCCTGCTGTGGCCGCTCTTTCCGGTGCTTCACTGGACGGGATTCGAAACGGTATGTGCATGGACGGGGTCCAAAGTGGAAGAGCAAATGGAAGAGGTCGCTGACGGAGAGGGTTTACCGTCAAGTTTTCGATGCCACCGACCGGGAACGTGTGGGCCGTCATCGTGGTAAGTTTGGCCCGTTCGCTTTGTTCATCTTGGGCTTCTTTTCTCGACAGCACCAGGACTGATTAGCCTAGGCAAACTCGCTGTCATCGTTTGTGAGCGACATGTGCTGGGCCTATGCCATGCTGCTTACGACGCCGCTGGTGGTGACTGTAGGCCTATCGCTGACCATTCCGCTGTCGCTGATCGGGGAGATGATCCAGTACGGGCAGTACTCGAGCTGGGTCTATTGGATCGGGGCAGGAATCGTCCTTGTTTCCTTTGTCTTCATCAACAGCGAGAGCCAAGAGGAGGAAGAAGATGGTAAGGAAATGTCGTAGGTAAAAGGCCGCTGCTAACAAGGAAGCGGCGATTAGATAGTCAATAGCGGCGATAGCCTGATAGGGGTGCCATGACTGTACAATTAACTCGCCCCCCGAATGGACAAATAGCCTCCGTCATCGATGTCATCCGATTGCCCACCAAGACGCCGATGGCCGATAGAGTCACAACATCACGAAAGAGCTTGCTGCGAGGTCGTTCAGGCGCCGCGCTGCAGACCAAAGTCAGCCGGTCTTCCTTTCCTCCGTCCAGGCCGCGTCTAGCCCGTCATGGCCCCTGCAACCGGTCGTCGCAGCCTCCTCCTCACCACCCTCACCGGGCCGACACAGCAGCTCCTCCTCGTGTACCTGATCGTTCGGCCGTCATCATCCCTACAGAAGGAGAAGAAGAAGAAGAAGAAGAGAAAGAGGAAGAAGAGGAGCATCATCGTTGTCTGTTTATGTTTTGCTTTTTATACTCCCCTTCTCCCCCCCTTCCCCCACCTCCTCCCCTCTCAGCATGTCGACCGACCTCGAAGCCTTGTTAGAGCAGGGTTTACCATTGGCGCAGACCCTTAACCTGGCGACGCGCGATGTACACGCTCGAGTCAATAAGCTCGTCGCGTCGAGGCTCACCCTCGCCGTTCCGCCTCGAGCGGATGACGCCTCGCTTTACCTGATGGGACTTCTCCACGTAGCTCCCATCTACGCGACGGTCGAGACCCTATGGCGCGACGAAGCCTCTTCTCGAGACGTCACCTCCCCCATCGGAACTCTGCTTCAATGCCTCCGTCTACCGGGCTTGATGCGCTCCCAGAGCATACGCCAGGACGTCGCTGCCCTCGCTGGCTGGGATGCGAACATGGTGGAAGAGAGGATCCGGATAGCGGCTTCGGGTCCGGGTCATGTCACCAATTGGCTTGCTCATATTAGGCGGGTTGTCGAAGAACGGCCGCATGTTTTGGTGGCTTATGCTCATATCTTGTTCATGGCCCTCTTCTCCGGCGGTCGATTCATCAATGCTCGTCTACAGGCTGCTGGGAATGAGTTTTGGGGGTCGTTGCGCGGTGGTTCTCGTCGTCATCATCATCACCGTCACTTCAATCCTCAGCATCATCGACAGTCTTCGGAGACCGATCCTCTCGACGAGGCAATGCCGCTACGCTTCTTCCGCTTTGACGGCCCGGACGACGGCAATGACCTGAAGCACGAGTTCAAACGCTTGTTAGCTGAGTCGGAGGCTGTTCTCACTCACACGGAGAAGATGGAGATTCTTGAGGAAGCCTTCTGCATCTTCGACCACGTCGGCCTCCTCGTCGCTCAGCTCGATTCCGTCTGCGCATCCCTGAAGCGGAAATCACATCGTGAACCTTTTTCGTCCTCTCCAGCTTCGCCTGCAGCTCCCGCGCGCTCGTCTTCGGCGATCATCTCCGACTTCTTCCGCGAGGCTATCGGCTCGCGCATCCGGGATAGCATCGCCGTCACTCGTCAGCGATGGGATCACGAGTATCGACAACGACAACCGAAGACTGATGACCAAAAACCCGAAGATGATGATGCTGTTGCGTGCCCTGTTAAGGCCGCCGTACACTTCGATGAGACGACGTCGCCGCCGCCCCTGCCCTCCTCGCCCCCTACCGCCTTCTCCCCTCCTACAGGCTCATGGCTCATGTTCTTCGCTACTGCTGCCGCCCTTCTCTTCACTGCCTTGCTGGCTGGACGTTGGACTTCTGGTAATTGGTTTCGTGACTGAGGGGAGGCGTTTTTCCTGTTGAAGTCGGTCCTCGAGTTTTTGGCACGCTGGACAATGGTGCTTGGCGTTTTGGCGGCGAGTATCGTCGGACTTGTCCCTTTTCCTCCTATGAATACCTAGACAAAAGTCCTATGATCGCAGCAGTACATAGATGTTAACGAAAGAACCCGTCCTCGAGATACTGTTTTGTCGCTACCTCTTGTGTTGCTTAGGCCGTGCGATCCATCATCCTGCTGCGTGGGAGTTGCTATCCTATAAGTGCAGCAATGCCGCTCCCAGGTAGCGAGCTCTATCTAGTATATTGGTTGTTATCAGAGGTGTACACACATGGAATACGATACACAGCTTTTCTTGAAGAGCTTCTGCGAAGCCTCTTGATTCATAAAGGGTTATATGACTGGTACGCCTTAAGATCACGCACCTGCTGGATGCTATTTGGCAATTTGCAGGCTGCTTTTACGGATATATACATATTTCCATATCCATATATGCGCACTGTCGTTTCTGACTACCACGGTGATGCGACGACGATGAGCGAGACATTGCATTTACAAAGATATGCACCAAACGCGGCTCTTCCACATAAGGGGGCGTCGCCGCTCGACTCCCTCCCTTCCTGTGCGTGTGCGAAATTCGTGTTACCTCACAAATACCGCCGTCTCGTCCCATCACACTAATCACCGATCAGAGAAGCAGGCAAAAATGGCAGACAGTCAGCGGCAGCAACAGCGCGCCGCGCCAACGGGGTCACAGACACAGACGACGACGGCGACGACGTCACAGTCGCGCGGCCTCACCGAGCCGCCGCGCACACTCTACCTGCGAGGCGGTGGTGGCACGGGCAACGGGCGGTCGGTGCAGTGGGCTGAAGATGTAGTTAACAACGAGGGTCTCGGGCGGAAGAGCTCCAAAGGTGAGGCTACTTTCCTCTCATCTCTCTTTGTGTTTGCCGTGTATAGAGCTGACGGGATCATTCTTTCTCTTTCTTCCAGTCTGCTGCATCTATCATAAACCAAAGGCCGTCGACGAATCGAGCGACGAGTCCAGCTCGTCTGACTCCGACTCCGACTCCGACTCCGACTCTGGCGATGGGGCTGACGGAGACGATCGTCGCTCGGGGAAGATGCCGGCTTGTGGTCATGGTCGGGGTCGTCGGCCTAATGATAAACGAGGGCGCAAACAGAAGCGGCCGCCTAGCCCGAACGCGTATGAGAAGGTGCCCAAACAGAAACAGAAACCCAAGGCGGGGCCGGCGGAGACAAAGCAGTGAAGACACAAAACAGATTTCGGTCATTGGTTTGGGCGGTTGGTTCTTTGCTATATTTGGTCTTTTTTTCGGGACGTGGGCTGCGTCATTGCGAGCGACTATTCATCTCGGCAAAGCGAGCGGCGCGGGTATTTTGTTTTCTTGCTTTTACTACCTCCTTGCTGCTTGGCATGCTGATAGCCTCACGTTGATCAAGAACAATACCCGTCATAGGCGGCTACAGGAACGAAAGTAGGGAGTCGTGAGCTTCATGGTTCGGCCGTAAGAGAGTTTCCGCGCAGAGCTATGGGATAGAAACAGAGAGTAAAATAACTCATGAAGAAGCTTTTTTCTTCTTGCCGGCGTCGACGACAAAGTATCTGCCCGCTTTCTTCGATGCCGTCGCCAACGGATCCCAGTCCTTGATCTGAGGAGGAGACTCGTCCCTTACCCTGGTAGGGCGCTTATGATGACCGACGGGGACCTCCTTGGCGAGGGCAGGCTGCAAATCCGACAGTTTAACCGTCGTCTCCGAGTTGGCAACTTCCGTCTCGTCCCTGATGCTGCGGAGGGGGTCGACGCCGGTAGTGTCGACGCTCTGGACGGCGCGTACGAAGCGCAGCTGGCTCTGAAGAGTGGCTATCATCGTCGACTCCTCCTGTTCCGACTTTGGGGGGGGAAGCGATGCGTGACGGAGAAGTTGACGCAGTCGTTCCGGCGAGATGGATTCCGTCTCTGACGCTGGCTCTGGGCCGCGGAGGGAGCGGACGGACCAGGTTGGTGAGGAGAGCAGCTGGCTTATCGGCGTCGTGGTGGTGACGAAGCGTGGGTGGTGCCGTGATCGAGGAGCTGACATGTGCCAGCGGAGACGTATTTGGGGGACCATCTGGAGAGGGTTTCTTTTCTTTCTGAGAGGATTGGTTGATCTTTGGGCTGGTAGGGAGGGAGGTGGGTGTAAGTGGATGGGGGTTTGGATGGGGTGACGAGATGGGGAGCGAATGTCGATGCCCAAATTACCTAAGCGTGGGGGGGGGGAGAAGCTGCATGGTGATGGGTTGCAGGCCTGTCGATGGATGGATAGATGGATAGATTGATTGAGATTGATTGCTTTGACGTCATTGGAGTCTCTTTCTGTTATGATTGGGGGGGGAGTGAAATGGCAGAGAAGATGCTCTTGTTGACGGAGATGCTGTTTCTGCATCATGAGAAGCCATATGTAGATGGCCTCTACCAACCGTCAAACTGAGAGCCTACAGGCATGTGAGTGGCAGCACTTGGTCGAGAAGATGGGCATTTCTTTGCTTGGCCTGCATGGACTTTTTTTTCTTGTTTCAAAGCAGAGGATAATCTCGTCTAGGAAATGAGTCTTACTGCCCCCACGATGTCAAGACACTGCCCATGAGGCGTATTCAGAACTCAGTCAATTACCGATCTAAACGACGGCGCCAACTTAGTAGTTGAAAACAAACATGGCTGGGATGTTCGGCATTATGCGTGTGTGATGGACTGTATGCTTCTAGACTGAAGGAACACATACATATATACATACATACACACAGAGAAAGCCAGGAATTGGAACTAATCGATCAGTTCAAGATATCCACGTTCATTAACCTCATCCGGAGACTCTAGCATCTCGCCGTCCCTCTACAAAGCACAACTAAGACTAATCTCGAATGGCATGTCTTGGACCATTGGCCATATGGCTTCCATAGCGGCGAATTGCATCGTAGTATAAAGAAGTAACGGTTCGTCAGCAGGGGTTGCATGCATTATCACCTCATAGATGCAGTCAGTCATCATGGCTCGTACAACACTGCTCCTTTCTCTTCTCCTATCAACGTCGCTAGGCTGGACAATGGCCAACGACAAGAATGAGACGACCTCTTTCGAGAAGTCATTCATCGTCAATCGTCCGAGTACGATCGGCACCTTACAGACGAAGAATAAGACGACGCCTTACGCCTTCTACCTGAAAGAACTCATCGGGAAGCAAATCAAGGATGGACAACCCCCGGTCGTCACGACCGATCCGAATCTTCTTGAGGAGACGGCCCGGAAGGCGATGAGTGAAAGAGGCTTCAACTACATTAGAGGCTCGGCCGGCGAGGGGGCGACGATGGATGCAAACCGTCTCGCTTTTCGCCAGTGGAAATTAGTGCCGAGGGTCTTGAGGCCTACCACTCCGAGGAATTTGAGCGTGACGCTATTTGGAAGAACATATGGTTTGTTTTTTGGCCTTCTTCGCTTTCCCAGGTTGAGTCACGATGAGTAGAAACGGCAGACTCTGACACATCCGGTGTGAATAGACACTCCGGTCATCATGGCTCCCATTGGCGTTCACTCTATATACCATCCTGATAAGGAGATCGGCACTGCCGAAGCCTGCGCAGCGCTTCATGTCCCTTTTACCCTCAGCACAGCTGCCACAACCAGCATCGAGGACCTTACCAAGGCGGTCCCTGATAGCTCAAAGTGGTTCCAGCTGTACTGGCCAGCAAGCGACGACATCACGGCTTCTATGCTGCGAAGGGCTCAGGAAAATAAGTTTGAAGTCCTCGTCGTTACACTCGATACCTGGACTCTGGGCTGGCGGCCACGAGACATCGACACGGCCAATAATCCCTTCAGTGTCGGTATAGGGGACGTGGTGGGCTTCCAGGACCCTGTCTTTAGAAGCAAGCTCAACAGCACTCCCGAAGACGACGTAGTATCGGCATCACGGAACTGGGTCGCCGAAGCTTTCCCCGGCACGAGTCACAGTTGGGACGACCTCGCCGTCTTACGCAAGCATTGGCAGGGACCGATCGTCCTCAAGGGCGTCCTGAGCGCCGAAGATGCTAAGCTAGCAGTCGAGCATAAGATGGATGGCATCATTGTCAGCACTCACGGGGGCAGGCAGCTAGATGGCGCCGTCGGTTCCCTCGACGCTCTTCCGGACGTGGTGGAGGCCGTCGGTGATAAAATCACAGTCATGCTCGACTCTGGGATCCGAACGGGGACCGACATCATCAAGGCATTGGCTTTGGGGGCAAAGGCCGTCCTTGTCGGTCGGCCGGTTGTGTACGGTCTGGGGATCAACGGCACAGCAGGGGCTCATGGTGTTTTGGCTGGCATCCTGGCTGATCTCGACCTTTCCATGGGCTTCATAGGGGCCAAGAACGTCTCCGAGCTGGGAAAGACGACTGTGAGGCGAGTCCAGGATCCAGCAGCCTATACGAAGCTCTTGTAGTGTTGATTCCTTGGAGCATACCCCTTTTTCTCTGCCATTGGAGGTGGAAGAGTGCAAGTTTGAGGCCTGAAATTCAAGGCATTTCTAGTGTATATATTTCATAGTGCTTGACGAACCTCACAGCTTGTGACGTCACATGACATGCGAGTCGCACGTCCACGTATTGGTGGTACCTACAGGCTACCGTAGCGTCGGTGTCACTAACAGTTTCGGCTTTCGTCAGCAGAAGGCTAGCACAACAGCCTCGTCTCGACACCCAACGACCTCCCGCGAACTCACTACTCGCTGTCCACGTCCATCCCTTTCATCGCCCTCACCGCTCGTCATCCCAGGCCTGCAAGCGTAATCATATCAAGCCGTATACTTCTCTCGCTCTCAAGTCAGATTCAGCCGCCATGGCCCAGGATCCCCGCGCGCTGCTGCAAAAGGCACGTCATCGTCGCCCTGTCGCCCGCCTGCCTCTACTGACTCTTCCTTTCCCGCTTCTCATAGGCAGAGAAGGATTTGCAAAACGCCGGCAAGGGCTTGAGCTTCTTCGGTGGTCGAGAGGAAAAGTATCAGAATGCCGCCGACCTCTTCCTCCAGGCCGCCAACGCCTTCAAGATGCAGAAGCAAAGTCGGTCGTCGGCCGCCCCGCGCTTGGGAACGACTCGCTGACCTGAAGATGCACACAGACCTCGAAGCTGGCAAGGCTTTTGAAGAGGCCGCCCGAGTACAAACGAGCAAGCTCAACGAACCCGACGACGCCGCCAATACTCTCGTCGATGCCTACAAGGCCTACCGCAAGGAAGATCCCAAGGCTGCCACGCGCTGCATCGAATTCGCCATAGACCGCTACTGTACAAAGGGCAATTTCCGAAGGGCCGCCTCGCACAAGGAAAGTTTGGGCGAGCTGTACGAGCAGGACCTAGGTGACACCAAAGCCGCTCTCGAGTGTTACGAGACCGCTGCTAGCTGGTACGAGGGCGATGGTGCCGCGGCGTGAGTTTAGGCTGGTTTTCCCTCGTGCTGGTGTCCGCCGCTAACCAGCAGCAGCCTCGCCAATAAGCTCTGGCTCAAGGTGGCCGACGTGGCCGCTCTCGAGGGCGACTATCACAGGGCCATCGAAAACTACGAAAAAGTGGCCGAAATATCCATAAACAACAATCTGATGAAGTACAGCGTCAAGGACTACCTGCTCCGCGCTGGCATCTGCCATCTGGCCACCGGCGACCGGGTGGGAACGCAGCGCGCGCTCGATCGCTATCGCGACATGGATCCCGCCTTTGCCACGCAGCGCGAGAGCATGCTGTTGGCGGACCTGAGCGAGGCAATCGAGGCCAACAGCCAGGAGCAGTTTACCGACAAGCTGTTTCAATACGATCAGATATGCAAGCTGGATAAGTGGAAGACGACGCTTCTAGTTCGGGTGAAGAATGCCATTGAGGAGCCGGAAGAAGAGTTTGCCTAGAATCTCTTCTGCTTCCCTTTTTTTTGTTCTCGTGTCTGTTGCGTCTTTCTCTATCGTTTACTGTTTTGTATGCCGGACGGCGAATCGGCCACGATGACGAAGTTTCAATGAGAGACAAGCGCACAAGTAATGCTGCGCTGGGAGCCCGCGGTGGGTTTGAAGCATCGAGGCGTAGTCATTCGTTCTAGCGCTCGTGTCAGTGTATGTATGTAAGTTAGTGAGAGAGTTGTGGCGTTTCGGATGTTGGAATGCTGCTTTGGTCTTATCTCATTGTCAGACTGTCAGTATAGCGTATGTAGTATGCAGATGAGATCCCCAAGTCATGAAGAGGAGAGTCGGCCGGAGATAGATCGGCCCGAAATCTCTACCACACAGCCAGCCAACACCCACCGGCTCTACTCACAAGTCTCTGAGTCACGACTTTAGACTCACGAGCTTCGAACACAACCATATATTCGTATATCCGCCACTCGAGGCGCATGCCGTCTCCTTCAGCATCCACCTTAATCTACTCTTGTCGAATCCTGTCCCTTCGAAGGCTCGTCTCTCCGCCCCGCCGACAACGACTCCATAGATCCTTCACGAGCATGGCGAGCGAAGCGTCTTTCGATGCTTTGGCCAAGCGCTTCCAGCATCTGCCTCTGATCGATAGATACCCCAACTGCTTTCCCGACCGCAATCCAGTCGACATCTACCGAGCTCACATCACGAGCATCCTTCACAATATCACCGGTGTCGACCCCAGCATCATCTACCCTGCCGTGCAATGGACGGCGACACTTGAAAAGGGCGACTTGACTCTGGCGATACCGGCTCTCCGCGTCAAGGGGAAGCCGGATGAGCTGGGAAAGCAGTGGCTAGAAAAGGTCGGCTTCCTCGAGGATGCCTCTATTGACTCACGTTAACGGCTCAGGTGTAGTGGCCCGATTCGCCTCTTGTTGAGACGCCGAACCAGGTTGGGCCGTTCATCCAGTTTTTCTTCAAGACCGGACCCCTCACGAAGACGGTGATTCCCATGGCGCTGTCTCACTCGTCTACTTTTGGTGCGAACCCGGCTCTTGGCTTGAAGGACCAGAACGAACCTTCCAAGGGGAGGAAACGTATAGTGCTTGAGTACTCCAGCCCGAATATCGCCAAGCCGTTCCATGCGGGACATTTGAGAAGTACCATCATCGGTGGTTTCCTGTCCAACCTCTACAGGGCCGCAGGATGGGATGTCATTGCCATCAACTACCTCGGGGATTGGGGCAAGCAGTACGGCGTGTTGGCGCTGGGCTTCGAAAAGTACGGCAGCGAAGCCGAACTGGAGCGGGATCCGATCAACCATCTTTTCCAGGTCTACGTCAAGATTAGCAAGGACGTCGCAGACGAAAAAGAGGCAGCCGAGAAGATGAAAGCCGAAGGAAACGAGGCTGAGGCTCAAAAGATCCTCGACGAGGGATTGGACGAGCAGGCTCGCAAATACTTCAAGAAAATGACCGAAGGCGACGAAAAGGCGCTTGCGCTGTGGCGCCGCTTCCGCGACTTTAGCATCGAGCGGTACACTCAGACATATGCCCGACTCAACATTCACTTTGACGAGTATTCTGGAGAGAGCAAGGTATCGGAAGACGACATGCACGCGGCAGCGGAGAAGATGAAGGAAATCGGCCTTGCTGAGGAGCACGAGGGCGCCCTGCTGGTTGATTTTGTCAAGAACGTCCCGGGCAAGGAGGGCAAACAGCTTGGAAAAGCCATATTAAGGAAGAAAGACGGCACTGCTCTGTGAGTATCTCTCCTTTGTCGCGTGGTCGATTGAGTCTGTCTCTAACCTGAGGATGCAGCTATCTGACGAGAGATATATCCGAATTGCTTAATCGGGCCAAAAAGTACAACTTCGACCAAATGATTTACATCATTGCTTCAGCCCAAGACCTTCATGTGAAACAGTTCTTCAAGGTGTGTCCAGCCATCTCAGAATCTACCTACGGCGTTACGAGGGACTGACACGGAGGCAGATTGTCGACATGATGGGACACAAGGACATTGCTGCCAAGTGCCAGCACATCAGTTTTGGCCTGGTGCAAGGAATGAGCACCAGGAAGGGTCAGTTTCTCACGAGATTGCTACACTCGTGCTCTGGTCATGATGGCTCACGATTCTCTAGGTACCGTCAAGTTCCTCGATGTAAGTCCGCTGTTCACTCGAGAGGCAACTCTCCATTTCTTGACGCCCAAGTAAATGGCGCCGGAAATATCTGACTCTGGATAGGATATCCTTCGCGACGTTGGCGACCACATGCACGAGGTGATGAAGAAGAATGAGGACAAGTATAACCAGGTCGACGACCCGGAGAAGACCGCGGACATTCTTGGCATTTCTTCGTAAGAACTTGACATCTGACAGATTTCTTTTGAAGTGTTCTGACCAGTTCTCAGCGTCATGGTGCAGGATATGTTGGGCAAGCGGTAAGACTCACCACAGACGGGTGATGGAGGGTTCGTGCTAATCTTCGGGATAGAGTCAACGGCTACAAATTCGACCTGCAGAGAATGACAAGCTTCGAGGGCGACACCGGTCCGGTTCGTTCAAGGCTCTCGATGTTTTTTTGATGACAACGACTGACCATGGCAGTATCTCCAATACGCTCATGCCCGGCTATGCTCCATCACGCGCAAGGCAGGCCTCTCCGAGGAGGACATCGCCTCGGCAGATCTGTCCCTGCTCACGGAGCCCATGGCCGTCAACCTTGTCCGGGTCGTGAGCCAGTGGCCGGACGTGGTGCAGAACACGGTCAAAACGCTGGAGCCGACAACCATCTTGACGTAAGTCGGGCTAAGCTATGTAGGCGTGAAGATAGTCGCTGACCAGCCCAAAGCTATCTCTTCAAGATGACGCACACCTTGAGCACGAGCTACACCCATCTCCGGATCGTGGGCAGCGAGGCCGAGGTTATGAAGGCGCGTATGGCCCTGTATGACGCTGCCAGGATCGTTCTCTGCAACGGGATGCGGTTGCTTGGCCTGAGTCCTCTGGAGAGGATGTGATGACCGTGTTACTTCCGGTGACGATATGGAAGGGCGGTGCTCGATGACGCGGTGGTACCCTTGTTTTCTCAACTGCGGCACGGAATATCACGGAATGATTCCAAAACTTGGCGATGTTTATGCTGATATGATGGATGGAATCTGGCTCTGGTCATCCTCGCCAAATATATAGAGCAGATAGGGTATAATACTGTCTGACTAGACAACACAGCCGACGACCGAGCCGGTACCATCTGTTACTCCTCCTCTCGGTCTGGGCTAAGAATGCCACTCGTCTGACTGAACGACGCTCGTGGCGCAAGGGACGGCCAACGTATGGTTTGGGTCCTTTTCCCAGGTGACGGAGCCGTCGGTACCGAGCTTGATATACTTGTATTCCACGACGTGGCCGGGGCCAAGGGTGACGGTGCGCTTCCAGACGGGCTTGCTCGGGCTGTAGTCGGAGGCGTCGAGGGGCAAAGCCCGGTCCGTGTCCCAGTGGCCCAAGGCTTCGTCGTTGCCGACTATCTTGACAGTCTGGCCGAAGTCGGTGGCAGCACGGACCTCGAAGGAGACGGTAACAGGGGGGGCGCCGCTTCGACAATGAGGCGTCTGCGAGGGCGGGAAGTCGGTCGCGGTGGCGGTGGCATAGGGGGTCGATGGCGTGGCCGACGTGGCGGAACAGGTGGCGGGCAGCGAAGGGGGGTGAGGCGCAGCCCACGAGGGGGGCACGCTACCGGCTCTCCTGGCAGCGGCGGTGAGCAGAGCGGCGTAGGACCAGGTCAGATCCCTTGCGGAGAGGGGCCGTCCATCATCCTTGGAGAACTGCTCTGCCAGGGAACCGTCCTTGGCGGCGTAGCGAGCAACGACGTCGACGAAGCCATCTGCGTACTCGGACACGGCGCCGACGATGGCGGAGAAGAGCGGTGACGGAGCGGAGTGAGTGCCTTCCGGGACGTCGCGAACGAGGTCTCTGAAGAAGACGGAGGAAAGGCCGTTGACGGAGACGGATCCGGTCCGGTTCCATACGTAGACGGCGTCGTAAAGAAGTTCCGCCGCGGCGAGAGTGGTGAGATACCACGGATTCCCTCCGTAGTAGACGTCCTCTGCGTATCGGCCTATCGCAATGGCTTTTCCCTTGCCGATGCCCTGGTTGAGCTTGTATCGGCGGAATGAATCGACGGTTTGCTTGTGGTTGGAAAGGGAGCGGTCGCTGCAGGGCTGAAGGGTCTTTGCGTCGCATTCGAGGAGCGGGTCGAAGGCGTGGATGGATGCCAGGATCGTCTCTGCGTTTTTGCCGCTGCGGTTGATGTTTACGTTGACTTTGTTGTCTTCGTCAGCTTGTCGCTTTTCTCTTCAGCGGTTGAAGGGTTGAAGGTGAGGAGACTGACGATGGGCGCTGACGTATCCGTCTGAAGGCTTCCAGAAACTCTGCATGAAGCATAGGAGCTGCGGTGAGATGGTTTGATAGACTTGGCTTGATTTGCCCATCTCTTTTGCAAAGGCGCTTCCCTGAACGAGAGCTGGTCCAGGGGTGTTGGTCGTCAGCGGATAGAGAAGTCAAGGTTCGATGTGAAGTCGTCTCTGAACGAACCTCGGTATTGGCTTGAGATGGTGAAAAAGGAGCTGCCTTTAACCTCCTCCCAGAGGTCGAAACCTGTCTGGTTCCTTGATTGCAATCCGTGAGTCCTGAGTGCCGAAATAGCAGGGTTGAATCACTGACCAGTACTGCGCTACGTAGTCGAGATCGTTACGGACGATGGGCCAGATAATGGTAGAGGCCGTTGAGCGATAGCCGTTCTGGATGAGCCAGTTTGCGTACGTGATGAGGGTGATGGCTCGCAGTGCAGGCCCGTCTCGCTGCGGTCGGCCTTGACATGGTTCAGTGGCTGAGGTTAAAGGATGGGTGTCGATCGAGGCAGATTCTCACCCCATTCGCTGGTATATGCCGTCAAGTCGATGTTGAACTTGGGCTCTCCGAGTCCCTTGCCGTCAGACAGAGAGCCGGAAGGGTTAGAGATGGTCTGAAGCTTGGCCTGGGCGACGATGAACTGCTCGATGTGATGCTGGAGAGAGACATCGTACCGGTCGTGTAAGCTGTTGACGAGATACTTGAAGACCAAGGAGCTGTCACGGGTCCAAGTATACAGATCTTTGCATCGAGTCAGCCGTTGAGGAGAGTGAGTTTTGTACGAATAGACACACAGTTCGGGTCCTGGGTACTGGGAGACGCAATGACGATGCCAGAGCCGGCACCGCTGGCTTGACAGCCGTCGGGCCCGATGTTGCAGAGGAGCTTGCCGAGAGCGAAAGCCGGCTCAGTCTCGATGAAGGCATTGACGGAGCCGCGACCGAGGACGGCCAGCGAGGCCAGCAGGGGGAAAGCCGAGGCCAGATGCATCATGGGCCAGGCCGTGACGTTGGAGAGAGCCTGGCCGAAGAGTGCGTCCATGAGAGGCGGAAGCAATTTATACTTACGCGGAGAGCGCGGAGGTAGGAAGACATGGTGGTGGAAAGGGCCGATAGGGATGCTAGACCGCTGGCTATCTAGGTAGGTAGGTAGGTAGGCAGGTATACGGATATGGACATGTGCGTCACTTGTGCTTCCTTTTGGCCATGGCTCACCAATGAGCTGTGAGAGACGAGTAGTTGAAGATTTCTACAGACGCCTTGCTCGTGGAAGCAGCGAAATTTCCTTTCCCCCCCCCACCCCCTACCGCCGGAAAATCACAACTGAAAGAGAGCAGACAGGTGACGTCTTGAACCACAGCGGCTGATTTATAATGAATGTGGGCAGGCCATGGTTTTCCCCAACCTCACGGACCGACGGTCTCGGAAAAGGGGGTCGGAATATAGCGCCTCGTTCGATCTGGGAACCTGTCGATAGGATCATTGACACCATAAACACGTTGATGGCTCCATGCTGATATCGAGCTGCGCCGCTTGTCGACCCTAGACGTTTCCGCAGGGGACAAAAGCGGGCACAGGTCCGTGAAGATGTAGAAGAAGAGAAGGGAAGAGAATTGCTTCTGGTGCAAAAATGGGCATTTATAGCCCGTCTGCCCGTGTTAATGAGCACGTGACTTTTCTTTGCTGACGTAACTTTTCGACACTCCATCTGTCTGACTGTCTCTGTCACCTGTTAGGCTATTACTATTAGGCTCTCTCTCCATCTCCAATCCGCCTCCATCTCCTACCTACGCTTATTCCATCATCACTCATCACCTCATAACCCTCCTTCCCCCCCCCCTCCCCCCCCATAAGACTCCAGCAGCCATGGACGCGGCTACCATCCAGGAAACGAACCGAATCCGGCTCTCCCTGGGCATGAAGCCTTTGCCCGTCCCCGGAGCAGAGCCTTCAAAACCGCCAAAAGACCAGAGCGCAGCCTCCGACAACCATGGCGAAGCCGCGAGTACCCTCGAGAGCCGGCAGGCCGAGGCATACGACAACTACAAGAGCCACATGCAAGCCGATCTCAACAGGCAGCGACGCGAGGCAAAGGCTGCTGCCATCCGAAAGGCTAGAGACGCTGCTCAGCGCTTCGCCGTCCTAGAGGGCCAAGGGCTGGGCGAGATGGATCAAGGTGGCGACCTTGACGCTAAATCATGGCTGATGGGTCAGAAGAAGCGTCAGAAGAAAATCGCAAAGGCTAGACAGCTGGAGGAGGAGCTGGCTGCCGCCGAGGCCGAGGCCGCCGCATCTGTCCAGTACAGCTCCAAGGACCTGGCAGGCATCAAAGTCACCCATGACTCCTCGGCCTTTATCGACGGAAATGAGCAGATTCTCACTCTCAAGGACGCCACAATCGAGGAAAACGAAGAGGCCGGGGACGAGTTGGAGAATATTAACCTTCGCGAGCATGAGAAGCTCACCGACAAGTTGGACTTGAAGAAGAAGCGTCCGGTATACAATCCTCTCGATGATGACGATGAAGACGGCCAACAACGCGGAATCCTATCACAATACGACGAAGAGATCCTTGGGAAACGGACCAAGCAGTTTACTCTCGACGCAAACGGCACGGCGGCCGAGCTGGCTGACATACTGGACCAACCAGCTCGCAAGGCAAATCAGGCGCTCAACGTCAGCCTGGATGATATCGTCGGTAGGTGAAAGAATGAAGGCCTCGTGATGCCATCCTACTGACCGCGAACAAGGCGACACCCCTATATCGTCCGATTACCTGGCCCCTTCCAAGATCAAAGTGAAAAAACCCTCTAAAAAATCCAGAAATACGAGGAAGAAACCAGCAGATGAGGATGACGTCCTGCTCCCGCCGCAAGTGGAATCGAATGGCAGTGCCATGGAGGTCGATGGCGAACTGCCGTCCAAGAAAAAGAGAAAAGCAGAGATGGAACCAATCGTCGACGACGAGGAGTTGCAGTCGTCCCTGGCAATGCAGCGGAAGAAGGCTCTCAAGAAACGCAAGATATCCAGACCAGAGGACATCGCGAAGCAAGTCAGGGCACAGGCAGAAGACGATGCGGAGCCGGGAGTCGAAGACGGCGAGGAGGGTCTCATCATCGGCGAAACTTCCGAGTTCGTCGCCAACTTGAGAAAACACGACGACGAACAACAGCCCAGAGCAAAGAAACAAGGCCAGGTGGCTGCGAACGCGAGCCGGACGCAAGCGGACGAAGACGAGGCCATGGCCGACGCCGACAACGACAACGACGAGCAGGCCAACGGCGACGGCGCAGTCGACGGAGAGGCCGACGACGGCACCTTTGACGACGAGAAGACGGTGGGCGGAAGCATGAGCGCGACGCTCGCCCTCCTCCGCGAGCGCGGCCTCATCGAAGACTCGCGCGGCGATTCAACCCACCGAAGCCAGCGGGAGCGACGAGAGTTCCTCCAGCGCAAGCGGCAGCTCGAAGAGGAGGTGGACGAGAGGGCGCGACTCCAGCGCGAGCGAGACCGTGCCAGCGGGAAGCTGGACCGCATGTCGCGCGCCGACCGCGAAGAATACGCCCGCCAGCAAAACGCCTCGCGCGACCAGCAGCACTCGAAGCGAATGGCCGAGCTCATCTCCTCCACCTACAAGCCGACGGTCGAGCTCAAGTACACGGACGAGCACGGCCGCCAGCTCGATCGCAAGGAGGCCTTCAAGCACCTCAGTCACCAGTTTCACGGTAAGGGCAGCGGCAAGGGCAAGACGGAGAAGAAGCTTAAGCAGGTGGAGGAGGAGAAGAGGCGTGAGGCACAGAGCCTCTTCGATGCTAGTCAGGGAGGCGGCATGAGGGCTGCTACCAGTCAGCAGCTGAAGAAGCGGAAGGAGGCTGGTGTGAGGTTGGGATGATGATGATTTCATAGTCATTTCTCTCACTCTCACTCTCACTCACTCTCTGTCTATCCCTCTATTTCACGCTTTTCACTGTTGTATATTTAAAATAGCTAGACAGCGAGATTAGATCTTCTCTCATCACGTCCCTCAGACACGTCCGAGGAATAAAAAAGCCTTGTTACTTTTTCCCCCTTCCCCTTTTCCTCCTCCTGAGATAAAAAAAAAACCCTTCGTTGACGATGAACCAGAATCCTCTTGTTTCTTTTTTTTAAACTCCCCATCTTATACAGTTGCAATCCCATCCAACGCCGACCCCAGACTCAAAGAAGGATGCGGTATAGAAACCGCAATCAGATCGACAAAGGAAAAAACATAACAAAAAAAATGGATATAGAGAAGCGGGTTTCCCCCCTTTGCCGCGTCCGTTCAACCCTTCATGAACAAACCGACCTTGGCGCCGATCCCTCTGCCCCTATACTCGATCCTCTCCGTCCACAAGCCAAGGGCGAGGGTGACGTTTGCGACGGCGTCGAGCTTCAACTCGCCGCCGAGAGCCTTCTTCAGCTTGTCGAGCCCGACGTGTCCGGCCGTCCACTGGACCGGCAGCCGGGGCGTCTGGGAGAGGCCGGGGCTGACGTCGAAGGCGTCGTCGTGGACGATGCGGCCCACGGGCTCCGAGTGGTTGTACAGGGCCGTGGCGTCGATGTGCTTGACGCGCACGCTGTCGTGCTGCAGGGGGGAGGCGAGCGTGAACGTTGCCGTCGAGGAGATGAGGTGCAGCGTCGCCTGGCGGAGGAAGCCCGTCTTGACCTCTTCTCCGCCGTCGTCGTCGCCGGGGAGTTGGAGACGAGGGGCGCGCAGCGTGAGGTTGAGCATGGAGAGGGCCTCGCCCAGGGCCGGCGCCGATGGGATCGTGCCGCGATGGGCCTTGAGCTCGATGCTCGTCTCCTTGCCCGACAGGTAGTCGGATATTAGTCTCCGGCCGACCTCTTTGGCCTCCGGGCCGCCAAAGTCGCTCGGGTTCCATTGGGCGCTGCCGGAGAGGCCCGAGTTGTGCCCGACTCGGAGGGCGACGTTCCTGATGGTGGCCTCGCCTATCCAGTGGCCTTGCTTCATGATGTGGACGCTGAGATATGCGATGTCGGCTGTGTACGGTGTGGCGTTGGTCAGGTTGGCCGACGCCTGCAGGCGGACGCTCGTCTGGGTCGTGTCGAGGATTTTAATGTCTCCGATCTGCGGTTTCATGGCCCCGATCATGTCGCCAGGAACATCTACGGGAGACGATTGTCAGCCGGCGGGCTCGAAGACAGCCCAGTCTCCGTCAATGGGGCATACCGACTATAGGACTGAAGACGGACGTTTTATTGGAATCTTGCCCTCGGCGGGAATGTTTCTCAGGGCCAGCTTGCCCAGCACCGTCGCGACTCGAATGTCGACGGCGGCCTTGACGTCGAGCACAATGTCGCCGTCGCCGAAGAGGAGCTTTTGCATGATTTCGCCAAAGACTGGGCCGTCGATGATGTCGACCGGCGCGTCGACGACTTGCGAGACGATAGTCACCGTCTGCTCCCCGTCCTCGTAATTCATCGTCGAGTTTGCCTTTTGCCACTTATCCAGCCGCAGCTCGCCGAATTTTTTACCGCCGTAAAAGAGGTCACCGTCTGCCCGAAGGCTGTCGATGCCGACATCAACATCGAGCTTCGCCGGAAGCGCCGCCAGAACCTGCACCGTGCCCGACACCCGTGGCTTGCTGCTGGCGTCGTCGGGGTCAGCGAAGGGGCTCGGCAGTTTAAAATGAACGTCGGAGAAGGAAAAGTTGCGAAGTAGGTTGTCAAACGATTGGCCGCCGAGTTGCAAGGGAACAACGACGCTCTCCAGGATGGACCCGGCCCAGTCGGGTAGGTCGGAGTCGGCCGGCACTTTGCCACGAACAAAGACTTGTGCGTTCTCTCCGTGCAGGAACCGACCAACCAGGCTGTCGAGCGGAGACAGTTTCGTGTCGGGACAGGTTCGCGTGAGCGACTCAGGGATCTTGGAGATACTACCGTAGGCGTCGACCTCGACGTTGGACTCGGGCCGCACGTGGATGGTATCTGCAACGACGCTGGCCACTTTGATGTTTGACTCGGACGCGTTGCAATTGGGAACGAGGACTTCAAGCCCCAGCGGTGGAACGTCAAGGCTTATCAAGTATTCATTATACAAGGAAAGGGAGACATTGGCGGCGACGCCCATCTTGCCGTCGGAGCCAACGGGGGCTTCGTAGACGACCAGTTTTGATATATTGTACTCTGGCATGGATGGAATATCCTTGGCTGCCAGAGAGTCAGCGAGCGTCCAGTGGGGGCCATCTATTTCAATGTCTTTTCGCCAAAGTACAGAGAAGCAAAAGTTCGGTAGAGAGATTGACCTTGGAGAACCATTGATTCCGTCACATCGTGCGTGCCAAGGGGAAGAATGCCCGAGTTGAGGCGAAGCGCAGTAGCACCCGTGATCTTGAGTTGCTCCAGCTTGCCGTCCAGCCACTGGTTGGCAACTCGGCGCACAACATCGGCGTCTCCGGGAATGACGTCGGTGACAAAGTCCAACCGATTGGTGTGTCCCTCGGAAAGATTGATGGAAAGAGCCGGCACGACGGCGGTGCCTAGGAGCGCATTTTCAAACTGCGGCAACATGAGCGTCACCTTGGAGCTGTCGGCCTCGAGCTTCCGCACAGCGCCGGTGACGAAGCGACCTATGCGACGAGCGCCGTCGTCGGAGACGCGCGACGCATCCAAACGGAAGTTGGCCTGAATGCGGGCTCGGACGCCATCGGATGTCAGGGACTCAATGGACAGACTGGTTGGCTCCAGAACCGCCGCCTTCTCGACGTACTCCCGCACGGCCGGAGGGGTAACGAAGCCGAGGCCGATAACGGCGAGAATGAGAAGGGCGAGGACGACAATGGCTATGATGGACGGCCATCGCCACCTGCCTTTCGACCCGCTAGACGACTTCTTGGTCTGAGAGTCGGCATCATCCTGGGAAAGGAGAGGCGTCGACTCGTCGGGAGCGTTCAAGTCGTCGTCATCGTCGTGGGGGATCTCGGTCTCGTCCTCGCGGGCGACGGATGGCATCGGTTCAGGTTCTGGCATTGCGAACGGAGGCTAGAGGCTTAGCATGAGTCGTAGGAACGAAATAGAGAAGTCAGAGTCGAGGAGGGTTCGACGTAAGTGAAAGGGCGAGGGCGAGTACACAAGTGGGAGAGAGGAGGGGGGGGGGGGAAGCGGAGGATAGAAGAGGGACGGAAGGTTTAGGGAAGAGGAGGCCTGTGACCCCCGTGGGTTATACAAGACCCCCCCACTTAATACCAGGCCAGGGAATTCACTAGAGCACCCCAGCGCCGACCTGTATCGCGCCCTAAGCCTCTCTCGGAACAGGTGCCGCTGCGCCGGACAATAATACGGCAAACACATGCAAGTAAAGTGCGCATTTCCAAGGAGAATACCCCTCTCAAGTCGATTCCTAGTACCTGTTCATCTGAAACACGGTCAGATAACATAGTAATCTTTCGTGCCAGCTACGCTCGCGGAACTCTGCGTGCGTTACAGGTGAAACCGGGTCTTGCCGGCTTGGGAGGTTCTGCAATACAGAATCTCCAGAGGGGTTCAGTGCGTGTTACGTCATCATTCGAGATTTAAGTTGGGCTCTGCATCATGGAGAAGACGACATGTTGCTCTTCGCTTAGGATGATTCAGGGTCTTTGGTCTGTAAATACTTGAAAGTCTCATCAGCTTCATGACAGTGCCTACCGAGGATCATGGGAGCGTTGCTCGTCTATCAGTAATTTTAAAATGCGCTCAACGTCAAGAATTCTGTTGAAAGACTAGATCAGAGAATCTGCTGCATAGCGATATATCGTTGGTAGAGGTCAGTTTTGGATGTTGGTAGACGCATCACGTGATGAGGCTTAGTCAGGGAATACTTGTACGGTTGTACATACCTCTGGCAATCCCGCCAGCCAATCAGCGCTGCGTGGAGTCGCTACCTGCCAACCTCCCTAAGTACCTAAATTTCTATCTCGAGTTTCTCTCCCTATATCCCCTCTGCATATTCTCCTTCAACAGTGAACGATAGATACCTATACTCCCGTTTGCCACCTGTCACAGCCCCTGCGATGGCCGACGATGACAGCCGCCACACCGGCAAGCGATCTCGCTTTGACCAAACCGAAGCTGAGCCGAGAAGACCTTCCCGCTTCGACCGTCGTTCTCGCTCCCCGCCTCCCCGTCGCCCTGAGGCCCGTGATCGCAGCCCGCTCACCCGTGACTCAACTTCCGAGTCGACAAAATCTCCCATCGACCCTGCTGCCGCCGCTGGTACGTCTTTGACTTTCATCCTTGGCACACACGCAGGGAAAAAGAGATTCTCTTCTAAACTGACGATTCTCTTCAGCTGCTGCTGCTGCCCGCATCAACGCCCAGTTGCAGGCTCGCAAGGGCATCCAATCTGCCGACGTGCCACACATCAACAACCAGACGTCTTCCGCTCCCTCTGGATCCGCCACATCTTCCGGTGACTACGCCCTCCCTCGCAAGATGGACGGCGAAATGTATGTCTCGGACGGCGACTACATCAAGGACATCGAAGTCAACGATTTGCGCAACCGCTATGTGCTCACCAAGAGCTCGACGCAGAAAATGGTAATTATTCTTGATGCTCCACTGATCCTCCAGATGCACTCTAGCTCCGGCACATGCAGTTGCTGCCTCACCACCAGCACTACTTGCTTGCGTAGCACACAGCTCGTATGCTAAAACCTCTCTTTACTCCTACTAACGTCCTCGCCTTAGATCAAGGAGCAAACCGGCGCTGGTACGCCTCAATCCCCCAATACTGCCCATCTCCATGTTAACTTTTCGCCCAAGACGTTACCACACGTGGCAGCTATTATCCCAATAAGAATATGGCTACCGCCGCCGTGAGTTTCTGATGTTGGCCGATATGCCAAAACCATTACTGATATCCGTCGCAGAACCCTCCCTTGCACTTGCATGTTACGAGCACTACCAAGGAGGGACTGGAGGCTGCCGTAGCCATGATTCAGGAATATATCCAGCAAGAATTACCGCAGCTTGTCGATGAGCGACGTTTTCGACGTCGAGATCAAGAGCAGCCGCACGTCGAGCGTGACGAGCTTGGACGGGTACATCTACCTCGCGGTCTCCAACTTTGGCGCCGCCATGAACTGACACATCGTTGCTCTAGCGGAAATGGCCTGAAGAAAAAGTCTTTGTCGGCTTGGAGCCAGTGCCCGGATTCAATCTCCGCGCCCAGATTGTGGGCTCCGGGGGTTCTTACGTCAAGCACATCCAGTCAGAGACGGGGTGCCGGGTGCAGATCAAAGGCCGAGGATCTGGATATCTCGAGGTTGCTACCAATCGCGAATGCGACGAGGAGATGTTTCTGCACATCACGTGTGTATCCCCCTCCCTCGGGCTTGACGCGTTCTAGCTTAACGCCCATTGCAGCGGTCCCGACCCGAGGATGGTTGAAAAGGGCAAAGAGCTCTGCGACGATTTGGTTGCCAACGTGCGCGAACAGTACGAGGAATTCAAATCTCGGCCGCCTCGTTACGGAGATCGCGGCGGTTATGGAGACCACCATCGTGGGAACAGATCTCATGACCACTCTTACTCATACGGTCGAAATACTTCTGATCACCAGGCCCAGCCCTCGGGCAACACCGCCGATGCGGGAGCCAACTCGGCCAGCGCCGCGGACTGGTCACAGTACGCCGCACAATATTATGCCAACGGCCAAGATCCTTATGCCGCCTACGGTGGTTATCAGAAGTAAGTCGGCGGACGCAAAGGACCGAGCAGATCTAACAGTGCACAGTTACGTGGCATGGTATCAGTATTACTACCAACAGGGCCAAGCCGGTACCGGCCAAGCTGCTCCCGGCCAACCGGCGGCGGCACCACCGCCCCCGACCGAGGCGGCGCCTCCGCCTCCCCCTTCTGACGCGCCCCCTCCGCCGCCCAGCTCCGCGTCGCCGGCTGTCCCGCAACCTCCGCACTCATCGGCGGGAGGTTACAATGCGGTATTATAGATGGTCCTTGGTTCCTGCCACGGCGTACGAAGCTTACCTTGATTACAGGTCCCCCCTCCCCCGGGTCTCTGAGCTTTCGGCACATGACGGACAGAGGCGACCCGCGGCTCATGGGAGACGGGTTTTGTCTACAAAAACAGGGAATAGGGAGTTAAGGCGGTTCGATCTGTCGACTTGCGACTCTTGTACCAGTACCGCACAAGCCTTGGGTTACGGCCTTGTTGTAGGACGACGCAAAGAACATTTGCGGCATCTCCTGAGGACACGACTCGCGAGGCTTTTTGAGGGTGGGAGAGAGAGATTTTCATATTTGCGGCAGAGAGCTTTACAGATGATGACGACGCGAGAAATGGCTGGGAATGTTGATGGATGATGCTTTGTGAGAAAGGGGATTTTTTTGCTAGAGACCACAGCTTATGGAGGTAGGCAGGTAGCTATGACTCTATCCACAAGGAGATCAGATGGGCAGTTTTCGTCGAGAGTAGGATTGCATACATACAGGCATGCTCGTAGAGTCAGTCGTGGGACCATAGCTCCTATTCCCATATCTGTGTACCTAAATACCTACCTTGACCCTACTAAGTCCTTCTTCTCTTTTCTTTTTGATTCCTCGGAGTTCGAGAAAGATGGGAAGCAAAGGGAGGCAGTTGGTTGATTCACTGACAGTCAAGCCGAGGTCGGGCGGCGCTATCGATAGAGTGGGTGACCGGCGCTCGGATTTATGTACATACAAGGAGCAGTTACAGAGCAGTCTCCCAGCCAAGGACAACAGCAACAACAAGGCAGCATGAGCCACCAACGATACCCGTCGCACGAGGCCATCAAGGAGCCGCACAGCGTGTCGGTAAAGGTTCTAAGGCAGGGAAGCTCCTTATGGGACAATGGATGCCAGAAGTGGTTGATGGGGCACTGATGATGTTGAACGACGACAGGCTCTCGCGGCCTTGGCTGGTGACGCAATATCCCATCGACCAGCCTCTGGCGGCGTCGCCGAAGCCGGCGCGGGCCTCGCTCGCCTGCCGGACGGGAGCGGAGGAGGTGACTAGGGCGCCATTCGTGCTCAGCCGGATGCTGAAGCTGCCGGCGTCATTCGGGTCGGCCTACGTGGGCGAGACGTTCAGCTGCACGCTCTGCGCCAACAACGAGCTGTCGAACGGGTCGGACAAGAAGAAGATATGCGAGGTGCGCATCTCGGCGGAGATGAAGACGCCGGGCCAAGCGACGGCGCAGGAGCTGGAATTGATGCCCGACGCGGCCGAGGTGGGGGGGCGAGACGTCGACGGCGGCGGGACGGTGCAAAAGGTGCTGTCTTTCGACCTCAAGGAGGAAGGGAACCACGTGCTGGCGGTGACGGTGAGTTACTACGAGGCTACGGAGACGAGCGGTCGTACGCGAACTTTCCGCAAGCTGTATCAATTCATCTGCAAGCCGTCCCTCATCGTCCGGACCAAGGTGGGCAGGCTACCAGAGGAGGAGGAGGAGGAGGAGGGGGTCGAGAAGAGGGGGAGGAGTATGAGGAGATGGGTGCTGGAAGCGCAGCTGGAGAACTGCAGCGATGCGACGGTCCAGCTTGACAGGGTAGTGATGGAGCTTGAGCCGGGATTCACCTACGCTGACTGTAACTGGGAGGCGAGCGGGAGCGAGAAGCCGTTGCTGCAGCCGGGAGGTGTCGAGCAGGCTTGCTTTGTGATTGGCGAGGTGGAGGAGGAGAAGGAGGAGGAGGAGAAGGAGGAGGAGGAGGAGGAGGAGGGAGGGAAAGCGGGAGGCGAGGGGGGGGAGAAGATGAAGGAGAAGAAGAAGGGTGAGAAGGAGGCGAGGTCGGCTCGTCTTCCGCAGGGGAGGGTTACGTTTGGGACGTTGGGGATTGGTTGGAGGGGCCAGATGGGTAACCGGGGGTTCTTATCGACGGGGAAGCTGGGGACGCGCTGATTGATAGATTTATGGTGGTGGTGGTGATGGTGGTGATGGTGGTGATGGTGATGGTGATGGTGATGATGGCATGCCGACGCGTCTCCGCCGGGTGTGGTACGGACTCTATGTACGCACGGATATACATACCTAGATAGAGATGTAGAGAGAGAGAGATGAAGAGAGGAACGCGTCCGAGCGCATGTAAGCGAGAGTTGTTTAATGTGTGGCTGAAGCCTGTATGAAGCAGGTGTATGTATGTATGTATGTATGTGTGTGTGTGCTACAAACAGGGGAAGGCATGCGTCTTTTACGCCCTCATTTCATCTCTTACATGGCATCTGCACGGAGTAAAAAAAAGGTGTGTTTTTCCCCTCTTTCTCTCTCTCTGTCTCTCTCTCTCTCTCTCTCCCCAAAATCCATGGGAATTTTCTTGGGACCTTTGCCATGGTGGTAGCACGTGGCGTCGGAGAGCGCCATGTACCGAAACTCCGAGACTCGTGTGTCTGTCTGTCTGTCTCTGTTAACTGTCGTGGTGGTGGTGGTGGTGGTGGTGGGTGACCTTGGGAGGGGGGGGAGGATACACGACGTCGAACCGGCACTTGGCTCCGCGTGCCCCCCCCCCCCCCTCTCTCACTCCCACCCCGGATGCCGCCCCGCCCCGCTTCCCTCCCCCCTGGCGAGACGCGAGGAAGCACAGAAGCCGGAAAAAGGAAGGAATTTAAACGGTTGATGACGTTGGTTTCCGGTGCTGTGATGCAGCATATTCGTACATACCTCCGATGTGTGTATATGTTTGTACGGGCACACACACTCGCATGGACGGACGCCTATGCAGGTCTGGAATCTGCAAAGCTGCGAGCCCCTGAATAGCAAAAAAAAAAAAGTAGGAATTTTGATTTGATCCTTTCGTTTTTCATAAAGTGCTTCTCGGTTATTGATGTTCATGTTTGTTGTTTAATCAAATACCCCTCCCCCCCGAACTGTTGTCGTCATCTTACCGAGTCCGGGGCTGAGGACAAGCTTTGTGCCGAGAGTTTTTTATTTTATTTGCGTGCCAACGGTTGTGGGAGTTTGGCTGGGCTTTCTATGATAAAATAGCCTAGGTACCTACCCATCCAGGTATTGCTTGTTGCGAGCATAGCCCCAGCACTTTTACATGCACAGGCACTTGAGGTGTGAAGGCCGGACTACCTAGCAGGAGTCTAGAAAGTGAGTGAGGAAGGGAGGAGAAAGGGAGATGAAGCAAAGTTGGCGTCAATTCGTTGTCATGAATCCATGGTGGTGATGTTTTTCTTGTTACTCCTCCGAATCATGCGGGCTCGCCTTGTCTGCTGGTGTCGGATAGCGAAGCGAGTGGTCATTATTACAGCTTCTGGTAAGCTGTCCACCTACGTCAGTAGCGCAGGCCGTATCCGTACCTTGCATGACGAATATTGCGTGTGTATCCGTGCCTTGTAACTCGTTCTCCATGTTCCTACTGTATAAGTACGGATACTAGGTATGTGTGTATGTGTGTGTGTGTGTGTGTGTGTGTGTGTGTGTGTGTGTGTGTGTGAGTGTGAGCGTGTGAGCGTGTGTGAGTGAGTGAGTCTGGCTGTCTGTGCCTCGTACATATGTACATACATACTGCACGCGGGTAGAGGCATATTAGGGGGGGGAGGGGGGGGGAGAGAGAGACAGAGATTTAGGGGAACAAAGACCCTTCAGCAAGGGAGCCGTCAGAGAGGTATATGGAAGGAGGGTAGGTAACACACGTTTCTGAGTCGTCTCGTTGAGCGGCGCAGCCCAAAGAGAGGGCGGTCGATCAAGGCAGAGAGAGGGGGAAGAGGAGAAGGAGAAGCAGCTCAAAGTGACGAGGCGCTCCGACAAAACACACACACACACACACAAAGGTGGAGTGAGGTAGCCTTGCAGCAGTTCCATCCCTGCAGCTTTACGCCCATAGTTTATAGTGGGCAAAAAAAAAAACCACAGTGGACTCACCCGCTATAGGCTAGGTGGACGGATACCTGTGGAGCAGTAGCCTCTACCCTAGTAGCAGAGCGTGCTAGTAGGGGGGGGGGTCGGTGCCTGAGCCATCCATATCTGGTCGGGCGGCCCCTCCCCTGGCAGCCGAGGCTTAGGTTGCTACTAAGGTATGGCGGCGCCCCCCGTTAGTCGGCACCGGCCTCGACTCGAAAAGGCTCTCTCTCGCTCAGTCAGTCTGTCTCTCACTCTCTCTCACTCTCAACCTGGCCTACAGTGCCACCTGGTAGGTACCGGCCAAGTTGTAGTAGCGTGTGGTATCCGCAGGTAGAGGCTAGAGGCTAAAGGCCAGAGGCTAGAGAGGTGTCCATCCGATCCAATCCAACATCCTAAGAGGATATCCCTTTCGTTTCTTTGCCTTGCCCCTTGCCCTCGATGGTCGGATGCCCTGCGTAAGAGAGGCAAAGAAAGAAAACGGGATATTGTATCCGTGATTTTTTTTTTGATTCCCGGCTTCGGAGCCGGCTTGACCCCTGCAAAAGTTGCACGACTTGAAATCGACGACGGCCGCACCAGTAATTGCATACCTACCTACCTTACCTTCCTACACACACACAGGCGCGCGCGCGCAGTCACACACATACACAGAGGCACACACGCACATCTACCGGCACCTAACATGGAACACCTGTAGGAGAAGAGAGAAGGAGAGAGAGAGAGAGAGAGAGAGAGCGAGCGAGACAGGGATACACAACACGCGCGCACTCGCGCACACACCTACACACACTCACACTCACACTCACCTACACACTCACCTACACACCTACCTACGACGCCACTATCTACCTACCTTCCTACCTACAGACACACACACATACATACATACCTACATATCCGTACATGCAACGCGCACACACACACATCATACATACATATCTATCCGCCTCTCATAAATTCCATCGGGCCTTTTTCTGCCTGCAGCTGCTTTTTTTCATTTTGTCGTTTCTGCCTTGAGCCGCAAACACCGCTCAGGGGTCCTGAGATCCAAGCATCGGGAGTAAGAGGGAAGGGGAAGAAAAAAAAATAGAGTCGCGACGCGCTCATCAATCACGTCGCTTTTTTTTTCCCTTCTCTTTCTTTCTCTTCCCCGTTCAATCCCTTCATTTATTTCCTTCCTTTTTATTTTCTACCTCTCTCTCTCTTTCTCTGTTCCCTTGATTTTTAATCCATCCGTCCTCCTCATCCTCCTCCTCCTCTTCCTCCCCCCCCCCCCCCCCCCCCCCCCCCCCCCCCCCCCCCCCCCCCCCCCCCCCCCCCCCCCCCCCCCCCCCCCCCCCCCCCCCCCCCCCCCCCCCCCCCCCCCCCCCCCCCCCCCCCCGCCG
>PDHQ01000107.1:84056-97261 GCA_003339415.1 Ophiocordyceps camponoti-saundersi (nom. inval.)
CCCCTCAAGGGCTCTTCTCCCCCCTCAAGGGCCGTCGACCTGGCCGGAAAAAAAAAACTACACCAAACAAGAAACGCGCCCCCCCCCCCCCCCCTCCCCCCCCCCCCCCCCCCCCCCCAAGGGCTCCTCCCCCCCCGAAAGGGACGACAACCAGGCGAAAAAAAAAAAACTACCCCAAACAAGAAACGCGCCCCTCCCAACATCTTTCCCCCCCCCCCCCCCCCCTGACGCGGTACCATCTGACATGTCATGGACGACTCCTCCACGCCCCTGGCCGACTACTTCTGGATCGCCGGAGTAGAATCCGTCTCCTACGATGGAAGCCAGCTGTCGATTCGAGAACACGGTGGCGAGCTACGCGCCGCTGCTCGCCACTCGCGTCAGAGCTCAGCAAATCGTCTGTCCAAGACGTCCACCGTCGATGCTCGCTTCTCCATCACCACTCTGGACGAGCTCGACGGTAATACCAGGAGCAACCGGAGCAGCGCCACCATCAAGCCCGCCGCTTCCGCCGCCGTCGCCAGGTGTCCCGCCGCTGAGCAGCCGCCCCAGCTGGGCGACTTCGACTTCGACTCGGCCCTCATCAAGTTCGCTGCCGAGCGCGAAAACTTCCTCGAGGACCTGTCCTTTTCTGCCGGCGCCAAGACCCAGTCTAGGCCTCCCATGGTCAACCCCCGCGCCGAACGTATACGTGCCGACGACGCCTCCAGTGGCAGGGTGAGCCCCTTGAGGAGCATCAAGGGCAGCATCCGTCGCAAAATCAGCTTCAGGGACATGAACAGCGTCCGCAGACAGCCCGGCTCCTCTAGGCAGACCTCTTCCACCAGAGCAGGTACGGCTAATTTTCCCTTTTCTTTCCTCTCCTTTCGTCCTTTCTCCTTCTCTGACCTTCTGTCTCTCCTCCTCCTCCTCCAGCTTCCATCCGTACCGCCAGACGACTCAGCAACTATAATTCGGTCATCCCTCCTCCCGAGCCCCTCAACACCGATCCCGACATGCACCCTCTCAAGAGACGCTTCGAGCCCGTCCTACTCGACCGATACCCACCCAAGACGGCCACCGATGACGTTGCCAAGCGCGGCAGATTTCCCGATTACGTCCCCATGTTCGCCTTCCCAAACGACATACAGATTGTTTCGTCTGATGATCGCCCCCGATCCACCTGGCATGGCTTCACCATGACTTCGGACGACAACTCCAAGCTCTACGGCCTCACCATCATCATATGGACCGCCCTGACGGCCGACGTCGCCGACGACATCGAAACCAAGTGCGAACAATGGCGCCAGAGTCACATGTCCAACGAGGAACGCGAGCTGGCCGCGAGCCTTGGCGTGCGACTGGCGGCCGAGCGCTCTCACCTCTCCTACCTCCTGTCCAAGCTGCCCACCATACCTTCGGGCTCTTCGGCCCGCGATAGGCTCGAGGACGAGATCGGCACCGTCGAGGAAAAGATTGCCCTCATGACCGACATGCTGCGGCCCCTGAGGCACGGCGCCGCCTCCAAGATCGAGGGCCTCACCGCCGGCGAGAGCGGGCTCTGGATCCCCCGAGCCTACGGCGTCCTCGGTCGCGACGTCGCCAACATGGCCTTTTGGAAGGAGTGGCTCAAGACCATCCTCATCCCCATGACCGACGGCTGCGTCCTGAGGGTCCCGCCCAGCTCCCCCAAGGTCGGCCGCTGGCAGCCCCTGGAGCGCTACGTCGTCAACCTCTGCACCGAGGCCTTCAGTCCGCTCGGCTCCAAGACCCAGGTCGAGCTGGGCGTCAGGGAGCTGAGGCTCTACGCCCGCAAGGAGGCTGCCAACGAGCTGCCCGGCTCCCGCACCGTCGACCTCTACGCCCTCTTCCGATGCCTGTCGCTCGAAAACGTCGTCGCCCTGTTCGAGTACGCCATGGCCGAGTCGAGGATCATCTTCCTCTCCTCCCACACGAGCATGCTGCACCTGGCCTGCCACGCCCTGGCCAGCCTGCTCTACCCCTTTACCTGGGCCAGCATATTCATACCGGTCCTGCCCGCGAGGCTGATATCCGCCCTCGAGGCTCCCTGCCCCTACATCGTCGGCGTCGAGCGCCGCTACGAGACCATCGACCTGCCCGACGACGACTACGTCCTCGTCGACCTGGACAGGGACACCATCGACGCCACCTCGCAGCCTCATCGCCTGCCGCGCCCGCACCGCCGGAAGCTGATGTCGCTGCTGCAGGTGGCGGCCCCTCACACGCTGCGTTACGGCGTCTCCGTCGGCCCTCCCCCCTACGCCATCGAGTCGTTCCCCTACGATTCCTTCTCGTCCGAGAACGGGTCCGTCTTCTCGTCGACGCCCCCGCCGGCCACATTGGCCAAGTGGGTTTCCCAGAGCTCGTCCAGCTTTGCCGAGGCCGATGCCGCCGACCAGTTGCATCCGCCCGTCTTCAACGCCTTCCTCCTCTCCTCCTCCTCCTCCTCCTCCTCCTCCTCCTCCGCCGCCGCCGCCGCCGCCACCGACAATGGACGATGCGAACGACCGGGCACGAGCAAGTCGAGCCGGACCAGCCCACAGTCCTCCGTCTCGCCGGCGTCGACCAACTTCCCGCCCATGCCGACGACGCCCCTGTCACGGAGCGACTCGGGCTTCGCCCTGACGGCCACGCTGCGCGAGAAACGGTCTGGTCATTTTGGCGAGGACAAGGGCCGTCGGAGCTCGTCCTTTGGTCTCGACAAGTTTCATCCGGCGCACCGGGCCGGCGTCTCGCTCCTCAACGGCCACCAACCCAACGCATCCATATCGGGCATCTCGGTCGACTCTCACTCATCCTTTGGCGTCGGCGGCGTCGGCTACGCGCCGTCGACGTACGCCCAGTCGACGCTGGCCGCGTCCACCATCATGCCCAGCATGCAGGTTCAGCCGGTGCGCAACACGGAGACGACGGTCTGGGTCGAGGGCCACTGCTTCCGCCTCGGCAGCCCGGACGACGCCTCCTCTTCCTCGGCCTCTACCTCCTCCACCACCAACTCGGCCTCTACGACCGCCTCGTGCTCCTCGCCCTGCGCCATCTGCGACGAGCGGTCCGACGCCGACGGCGTCTACATCTGCACCGTCTGCAAGACCGTCGCTCACGGCAGGTGTCTCGGCCAGGTGTCTCTCGTCTGTCCGGAGGCCTTTCGCCCGGACCGCGTCAGGGCCGCCTTTGTGCGCTGCATGGCCAGCTTGCTGTACACGTACCGAAAGCACCTCGGCCGACCGTCGAAGCAGCAGAAGAGCAACGGCCAGCTGTACGCCTTTGACATGGACGCCTTTATCAAGGGCTTGCCCTATGAGCAGCAGGAGTATGCGGCGATGCTCCGGGACACGCAGTGTAAATTCCTCCTCCCCCAAGCAATGCACTGTCTGCTAACTAACATCGATGCCGCCGAACAGCATTCAACGAATTCATCGGCCACCGCGAAACGACGGCGGCGACGGACCCCTCCATCAGGCTCTTCGACGAGATCATCATGGCCAAAAAGTTCCGCGGCCGCCCTGGTCTCCCCTCGGGGCTCTCTCGCCTCTCGACCATCCGCGCCTCCCACGGCGCCCCGCCCAACGCTTGGAACCTCTCGGCGCCGTCGCGCGGGCCCGGCTCCAAGGCTCCGCCCTACCTGACGGACACGACGGATCACATCTGGCGAACGGCTTCGGTTCCCCTGCCCAAGGGCAACTTCCCGGGAGAGTACCGGTCCGTGGTCACGCGCATCCCGCACCGCCTCGACCGGGCTCTCATGAGAGAGCCTCGCTCGATCCAGGGCGTCCCCCGCGCCGAGCAGAGAGGCGCCCGCGGCCTTGTCCGCAAACAGGTCCCGAGCATGCTGGGCACCACACCCCCGACATGAGACGTTTTTTTTCCCATTTCTCTCCTTCTTCTCCCCGTCTTCACCATCTCTCATGGCCAATGAGTTTTTATATGTCTTTTTTTTTTGTCTCCTCGTTCGCTACCTTGTACAAAGAACAGAAGAGGAGACAAAGTGTTGTCTTTAATTTTTTTTCATTTCTTTTCCTCTTCCCCCTTTTTTCCACCGTCTTCATCGTTGAATTCCCGGGACTCGACGCCCGTGTAAGCTACCGATCCCTTCCTCCTCCTCCACCTCTTTTCTTTTCCCGACGGTCTTTTTTTTTTCCAACTTCGATTTAGGAGTGGGAATTGAAAAAAAAAAAAATCCACGGGAGGGGAGTTTTTGGGCAGAAGGTGAAAGGAAGGGGAAAAGGGTGAAGGAAAGAAGGAAAGAAAGAAAATGGAGGAGGGTGTGTGTGTGAAAAAGAGGGGAAAATCATATTCGGAGCGTCGTCATGGTCCAAAACTGAGCGAGAGAGAGAGAGATGAGATGAGATGAGAAAAAGACGAGAGAAAGAGAAATGAAATAAAGTGAAATGAAAGAAACGAAAGAAAAGAGATGCCGAGAAAAAAGGGCGTCTCTTCATCATCATTCACATTGGCCTGCTTGAATGATTTCCTCATCAACCCCCTTCTTTCTTCGAGAGGGGAAGTCGTGTCAAAGAAGAAGCCCTGTCGGTGATGGCTTCACAGGCTGGCGCGCTCTGCTCTACGCACATCCACTGTATCCTTACATACCTAGGTTACATATCCGTACCTACATACGATGCCCGTCAAGTCAAGGCACGAGCAAAAAGGACACACACAAAGGGGCTAAAGAAAACAAAGAATTCTCAGACTCCCATGGCATCTCGACGACGTGCCTACGGTACGATGATGTAGCTACCTAAACTTGGTCCCTCCGCCCAGGGCCGTCTCGAGTGCGGCTGAGGAAAAAAAAAGATAACAAAAGATGCTATTTGGCCCCTCCTTCACCCCCCTTTACCTGATGGGCTTGTTCCGCCTCGCCACCGGCTTCCTCTGAGAGCGCGTCTGCCTGGCCGACCTCTTCTTCGTCGTCATCGGCTGCTGCTGCTGCTGCTGCTGCTGAGGCGGCGGCGGCGGCGGCGGCGGAGGCGGTCTAGGCGCGACGCCCTCCCATCCAATGTCCTGGAGGATGCGGCCGGCAAAAGAGTGATAGTCGACGTGACCGCGCGGCAATTCTCCGACGCAGTGGTTCTCGACGCCATACGCCCCCTGAACCTCCTGCAGTCCTGCGACGCCAAAGTGGACGTTGGAAGTGCGGTACATGAAACCCAGCAGAAAGTCCTGCTCCGAATAAACGTTTACCAGCCGGCCCGAGACGACACTCTTGAGGGTGAGCCAGACGCGGCTCTCCGACGGTGCCGGGGTGCCCATCATGACGACGGAATCGATCAAGCCAAACTGGCGACGCTCGGCCAGCACCATGAGGCACGTGTAGATGGCCCGGGATCCCAGGCTGTAACCGACGAGAGAGACGGAGCGCTCCCCCTGGAACTTGTGTCGGACAATGGCATCGGCGAGAAGGGCGCCCGCCTTCTCGGCGCGGACGATTCCCGTACCCCAAGGAATATCGATGAGCTTGCTGACCTTGAGCAGGTGGCTCGGCCAGCAAAACTCCATGAGACTCGAGAAAACTGCATCGGGATTCAGCATCTGCCTTGCAGCGTGAGGTTTGGTCAGTGGTTCCCTACTGGTACGCGCGGCAATCTCCTTCTTGGCGCTTCTCCAAGCCGTGCTCTTGATGACCGTCTCGAGCGCACCGCCCAGCTGCACGAGAGCGTCGACCTCCCAATGGACGACGTACGTCTCGGCGTCTCGGCCGAGGCATTTCCACGGGGTGACGACGTCCTTGTCCTGAGAGAGACAGCCGCTCATGGCAAGGGTGACGCGGAGTCGGCGGTCGGCGGCCGGCGTCTCGCTCGCAACACGGTATTCCGAATGGGCTTCGTCGTGCAGGCGGATCAGGGCAAAATCCTGGATATCGCGGCACCAATTGTCGACCATCTTACTGAGGGGCCTGACAGGACTGATGCCGAAGAGGTTGCTCAACAGATGGCCGTGTTCGGCCATGGGTCCCAGCAATCCGGCTACGGCAGCGGGGCCCAGTCCGGGGCCGTGCTGCATATCCCCGATGCCATCCGACCTGAGACGTCCAGCAAGGCCGGCAGTGGGGGAAGAGGCGGCTGCGAGGCCAGTCTTCCACCGACGAGAGGCGGACTTTTCGTTGGGCTTCTCGTAGAACTGTTGGCTGGCGGCAAATTCGAGAGCAGCCTTGGCAAGAGCGTGAGAGACACAGAGTTCGTCCTTGTGGTACAGCTCGAGAGAGAGGTTCAGAGAAGACGTCAGGTTCAGCAGGAGGATGCGGGCATTGGCTCCGAAGTCCTGCAGCGACAAGACGAGCAAGATGACAAGGTGAAGCATCAGCCGTCTCTTGTCGACGGAGAGGAGCCAGAGTGTGTTGGGTATCGGCGAGAACTTTTTGGCTAGCTCTTCATCCATGACAGGTGAGGGAGCTCGGGGTGGACCTATGGGGAACCGGTCAGTTGGGAAGGTGAATGCAAGGAAGGGGTGGAAAGTCAAGTTACCAGTTGCCAAGGTTAAGCCACCGCGGCCGATAGCAGGACGACCACCGCGACCGCGACCGCCTCGAGAGCGAGGATGGCCTTGGGGAGCAGCCGGGTCGGTGATGTGTATCTCCCGGGTGCGCTGGATGATGGCCGTCTGCCATTTGCGAAAGAACAGAAGAGCTTCCTTCTTCAGCTCTTGAAGCTGGGGAGTCATGGCCTCGGCCTCCTCCTTGACGACGATTTTATGAGCCTCGACAAAGGCCTTGGAGCCATCGCCGGAAAGGTGAGGCGACGACTTGGTGTCGGCGTCGGAGATGGCGCACTTGAAGAGGGCAAGGGACAGCCAGTGGTGGTGATCATGCTGGGCGAGGACAGGGGTGACGGGGGGTGAGTCGAAGATGCAACTTATGTCATTGTGCATCTTGTCGGTGATTGCGCTGACAAGGGTAGTTAAATCGTTCCTTTCAGCGAGAGAGATGAGGCCAGTCAAATCTGCATGTCGACGAAACGTCGGATGGCCGGAGCCGCGACTGACGCGGCCCATGACGAGAGGATGGAAGTCGAGGTTTGCGTTTGGTTTTCCTCTGAGAGTGTTTCTTTCGGTGAAGGCAGAGTGATGTTTTCTCGGGGGGAGGAAGAGAAGAGGTAAAGAAGAAGAGGAAGAGGAAGATGAAGAGGAAGCAGAAGAAAGATGGTGAGCAGGGAAGAGGGGGGTTTGAATGGATTTGCTGGGGAGATGAAAGGCGAAGACAATATCAATGAATAGAGAGGTGAATAGAAAGAGGTATCAAGGGGGGGGGGGAACCGGGGACAAAACGACAGGGGACAACGACAACGACAAGGACAACAATAGGAAGCCCCGACTGGCTTTTTCTTTGTGTTGTTGACGATGAAGGATTGCAGCATCAAAAAGAAAGCAATAGTAGCAGATGAGGAGGAGTGTGATGGTGGTTTCTGGGTGGGTGGGTGGGTGAAGGTAGGTAGGATAGTAGGTAGGTAGGATAGTAGGTACCTAGGTGGTAGGTGGTAGGTGGTAGGTGGTAGGTAGAGGAGAAGGGCGTTTGCAGACCAACTGGCAGGCGGGCCATTTGCTGCTGCTGCTGCTGCTGCTGTGCTTCTGCTGCTGCTTCTGCTTCTGCTTCTGCCGCTGCCGCTGCCCACCGAGGGCTGTCAGGGCCGGTCGAGGGAAGCCCTTTTTTCCCTCTCTCTGCTGCTGCTGCTGCTGCTGCTGCTGCTGCTGCTGCTGTTGCTGTTGCTGTTGCTGTGTTGCTGCCCCTTTCTCGTCCCCTCCTTCGAGGCATGGCGTCATCCCCTCTTCTCTTCTACCCATCCGAGCGAGCGTGAGATAGAGAGAGAGACTCGGTGAGAAGTTGCTCATTGACGAACAGAATCACACACTGGAAATGCCGAGGTGCGGCCTGGCGGTGGTGCGGCGGTGAGAGATGGAACGGAAAGAAGGACAGCCGGTGATGCCATGCCGGTGATGCCGGTGATCATCTTGGTTCCTGCCTCGCTTTGTCTTTGTCTTCGTCTCGTTATCGTGGGTTGCTCTTTCCCTCTTTTTTTTCAATTCATCCTTCTCTCCCTCCTCTACTTCTCTCCCCTCTTCCGTCCTCTAATCCCTCCCTCTCCTCTTCCCCTTCTTCAGCCTCTCAAAGCGCTCGCTGTTGCAGAGAGTCGGTGCATCTCCTCATCCATCGTCGCCAATCTCGTCACTCGTCGTCATTGTCGTCATCGTCATCGTCATCATCATCATCATCATCATCATCGCCGCCGCCGCCGCCGCCGCCATTGCCGGACAATGAAAAACCAAACCTACTCCTACCAATCCTGCCTGCGCCCATCCGACCCGCCCATAGCCGCGCCGCGCCGCATGCTCAGCCAAAACACCAACGGGCCTCCTTGCACGGTAGACTGCATTTCGACGTCAAATGTCACTCTTCCAACTCGTGGTATCGTGCATGCGCCTCCATGGCAAACCCCGGCACCAGATGACCGCACTTGGGACATGACGAGTGAAGAGTGCTATCCCAGCCGCCATCCAGGTCAACCTCCTCGAGCCCCGTCTCCTCATCTCCCTCGTCTTCTGATGGTCGCCTCACTCTCCATGGACGCAGTACCTCATCCTGCGTTCTGAACATGTCTGCAATGTCCCGCTCCGTCCCCGTTCTTTCATCCACCAAATTGGCAACGCAAATGTTGAGCAGCTGCAAATTCCACTTCTGTCCATTGTCACTTTGCAATCGGCGCAACAGCGGTATCAGGGCTTCCGTCGTCAACTTCTGCGCAATGTCCTCCACGTCGACGTTCGAGTCAAAGACAAAGTCTGGCACCGGGCCGGACCGAGACATGCGGCTGAAGTTGTCACTCTGCCCTGCCGGCCATGATCGAATGGAGAGGCGTAGCGTTTTGGGCCTTGCCATCCAAACCGTCCCTTGGTCGGAAACAATAAGCTCACATCTCATTCGTCGCACAAGAGAACATGAAAGTGCATATAACTGCTCGCTGATTTGAGCCATCGTCTCTAGGCCCTTGAATGTGTCTTCGACACTGATTTGAGAGGGCACATCAGTCGCCTCCTTGACCTCGGTAGGATCAATTCCGTGCATGAGACGCCAGACTCTCGCGCCGACGCCCTTTTCAGCTCCGGGGCCTCGGAAGAGTGTCTCCAGAGAACTAGGCGATATTGACGGGTGGCTACGGACTTGGTAAACAGTCAGAGGCAATTGTACCTCGGCGGCTTGACTTTGGATCCGAGACTCTAATGAGAGCACCATCTTTCGTCCGAGACCGGGCAGCTGCTTGATGCCGTAGCCATCCAAGAACGAACATACGGCGTCTTCTGTCCACGCCAGCAGTGTGGTTTGGTTACGGGGCTTGTTACAGCTTCCGACGAGCTTGCTTAGAAGCTTATTGGTGGCAATGCCGCAAGCTGAGGTGTAGCCATAATCTGTCTCGACCTTGAGTCGCAGGTAGTTGGCGAGGTGAGAAGCCAGGAGGAGGCGCAGATATCTGTCGTCTCGGACCTGTTCCCTCGAGACCGGGGGGGCGGCGACGCAACCGGCAATGGAGGACAGATCGCAGGCAAAGCCTTGCTCTGGGTCTTTCATTGACAGGCAGAAAAAGGAATCGGCCAAGGTCAGCCGATTGAGGCAGGACAGATTGTAATCAACCATGTCGGTAACGTCTACCAATCATGAGTACCTCCACTGTCCCGACGGCCATGGTGACGCTTTTTACCCATGAAGACTTCGTCGAGCCCGAGACGTTCGACCTTGTTATTCCAGGAGTGAGAACGAAAGAAGTCGTACAACCGCTTACTCGTTTGGCGAAAGGGAGTCAGGTCTTCGCCCGGAACGAGCACGAGGTCCGGACAGACGATGATGGCTTCGGATACCAGCATAAGCTTCCTCACTCCTCGCCGGCGGGCATTGTAGTTGCACGTGGCCAGAATATTCTTCTGCTTGATGCCGAGGGGACGAGATCTGAGAGACGGATCTCTATTCTCGACGACCTGAGCATAGAAGCAGTCATAGTCCTGCGTCGTCTGTTAGAGGAAGCAACGAGAGGTGTTATGAGGAAGCGTCTCACGAAGTGTAAGAGGACGCGGTCGTCTTTGTACTTGGGCGCAGCGGCTCGGGACGGCTCTTGCATGGCCGAGGGGTGTCATGGCTGAGCTCGGGAGCTGCAGGACTGACGAGGCTCCTCGTCGACGACTTGTTCTGGTGAGTCTGGTTTGGCTACCTACTAATTTGTATCTTGGTGGAGAGGCTATGTGCAGGCAGGCAGTCATGCATGTACTTGTTAATCTGTCGTTGTTCGTATTATTCGTCGACATGGTCAGAGACGTCGTGCGGAGACGTCGTCGGAGACGGAGCCGCATGCTGCTGACAAAGAAAGACCCGGTCAACGGTCATTGTCGGGCCGAGCCTCCCGGAGTCTGGAGACACAGAGACACACACACAGTTACACACACGAGTCAGCAGCAGCAGCAGCAGCCAACGACAGGCAGCCAAAGATAGACACGCAGCGATGCAACAAGCCATTCTTCCTTTTGCCCTTCCTTTTAGTTCGTTCTCCTCTTCATGTGCATCGACCCCGCTCCGGCAACTGCATCACTGCATGATAATAGACGCCGGGGCTACAGCAGGGCGGCAGTCGTCTGATTCGTCCGTTCATCACGGTCCCCGCCCGCCTTTAACCTCCCCCCCCCTGGCCCTGGCCCTGGTGCTCGGCGCTTACCATGGCTCACGAGGTCATAGTCGATGTGTGCTTGATGTTGCAGCCAAACTAACTAGCCGTCCGGGCGCAGAGCTAGCGGCGCTTGTCTCGGCTCAGCCATGGTGATAGGCGCCGTCGATGTTGCGTCCGCTCTATTTACATACATTACCATGATCCTTTCCCGCTCTCTGCCCCTCCTTGGTCCCGGCTATCCTTCGTCAACGCCCAACGAGTATTCGCCCTCGGTATGGCTCAGCAGCATCGTCCGGGCGGCCTGAAGCGGCCGCGGCTGTCTCTCCAGATTCGGACGACACCGAGGACAGGCCGTCCCGTTGATCCCGGCGACCCAACGGCCTTCAATACGCTGTCGAATGCCTACGTCGCTGCCATCGAGACGTCGTCGGCCGAACCCATGACGGCAATCAATACTCTGCAAGCGTTCAGTCTAGCCACGCCGGCAGAGCCGATGAGAACGATGCCACGCGTCGTCACCCCCTACGTTGCCTCGTATCCGGAGACGCCTCTGACGGCACAGCCCACGTCGCCCTCCCGCTTGGAGCTACACTACCCTAGCACGATGACGGCCACGCCGCCCCTGTCGGCCGAGTCGGCCTCCTCTTCCACCTTTACCTTTTCCCCTCGAGACGTTTCTTCTTCATCCACGCCAAGGCTTCCTCCACAGCTTCACCATCCGCCTTACTCTCACCCCCGAAGCCTCCACAGCATCCTCCGCAACTCGCCGCTGCCCCCGCGCACCGCTATTCCTCCACCCTCGCCCAGGAGGCAGTCTCTACGTCTACAGGAGAAGGCCGCCAAGAAGGTGGGCTACAACAGCCCACTGACGCAAGAGATTGTCACCAACCAATACACGAAATCCCACATGGAGCTACTTGCCGAGGACACGTCTCCAAGCTCGCCATGCATGACGATCGATTCCGCCAGCGCGCCGCTTCTCGGTGCCGTCAACGGCCAAGATCAAGGCCGCATCTGCCGAGCGACCACTTCCACGGCCCAGGCTGATGATGGGTTGTCAAGTCTGGACGCACAACCTTCGACGATCGGTCGCAAGCGCAGACGGATGGAGAAAAGACGTCGGTGGGTCTGGACTATCGGACAGGAGGACGACGAAGAGATGGGGACCAGCTACCCGGTGACCGACGCCGGAGCAGTCCCGTCATCCGCGCCGCATGCGAACCTCGGCGACGACGCGGAAACGCCAACGGCCAGCATCGAAGGCAGCGTCGATACGGAGAGCGCTAGCTCGGTCATGGACGCCAGCGCTTCCGATACCTGCAGCGTCGACTGGGCGGACGATGACGATGCGGACGACGACAAAGAGGTAGACGATACAAAACGCGAAGACTCGGCGAGCATCGACTTGAAGACGCCCACGGCGCCGTCTCGTCTTCGCGATGCGATTGCGAAGCGAGACACGCCGATTCCGGATTCATTGCTCGGTCGTGATACGCCCGAGCTGGCGTGAAGGGAGTCGCCCTGACTAGCGGGACTGGGCGAGATGGGAATGAAAACTGGCATGACTTGAATGATTGTATAACGACGAAAACATGTTGAAAAGCGGTTGAGGCTGGAAGAGAGATTCTTGTATGTATGTATGTCTGGGCATGGGAAGTTTCATCTGGTGGGATTATTTCATCCGCTCGTTCTCGACTGAAGGAGGGGCGGAATACGATTTCTCTGAAGCTTCATATGGCTTTCTTGTTTCTTCTTGACCTTGTTTGTTATCGTTGTCGTAACCGTGTCGCTCGGACGGGAAACATGTGCTTCGATTGTGAAGTGATGCAAGAGTATTCATCCCATTGGACCCTTTCTGTCTTGAAGGGGTTGTTCGAGGGCATGTCTTTGACGGCATAAAGCACTGTCTCACGTCTCTCGAGCCATAGTGTTTCCATCATCATTTTTCGTTACCTGTGTCTGTCTACATCTTGATTTCCCCCTTGTAACATACCTGATCAGCGTAGCTTTTCTCTTTTTGCTTTCCTTTGGAGACTTTTGAGATGGTGAGGGAGCAAAGGAAGATTTCCGCGTGCTCGTATATCATATACGTGTATGTATGTATGTGTGTGTAAGTGTGTGAGCGACTGCAAGTGTAAAGCGTGTAAGTGTGTATAAGTGTAAGTGTGTGTATATATATATGTGCGTGGTATATATATTCAACCCTCCCTACGCTTCCGCTGAAGTCGATGGTAAAACTCCTCGGCCGAAGCGATGCATTGCATGTTTGCGCCCAGCTTATTGATCGTCTCTTGGTATTCGTCTGCTTCATCCGAGTCGAAGACGATGCCGCCTCCTGACGATCAATCATGAAAAATCAGCGCCTGGACAAAAGAAGAGACGACAAAGAAGACCAATAGACGGAGCGAGACAGAGAGACAAAGAGACAGAGAGAGAGACAAAGAGAGAGAGAGAAGGGGGGGGGGGGGGGGGGGACACCTCCCCGCCCTGAAGAACGCCCACCCCCTCCTGTCAAACCACATCGCAAAACAGGTGGCAAGAAACAACCCCACAAACAACACAACTCCC